>APFE031610049.1:0-48859 GCA_000404065.3 Pinus taeda | reverse complement strand
AAAGGAAAAGGTCCTCTGAGCGCTTGTCACTTCAAGCTCAATAAAAATTGAAGGTGACTAGAGTCATCTTTTGTTTTTTCTCGACTCTTTAAAATTGAAAAAACAAGTTATGTCCAAGCGTCTAAAAATTTATTTAATCGGAATAATGTCACAAATTCCCCCATTGATCTTCAGGTTGAGAAAATGGAGTCTACCAACCAAGGATTTCCCCATGAAGGAAATCCTAGTCCCTTCCTATCTTGAGGAGATGTTGGTCCACCCCATATGGCCACTTTGTCACTTCCAAGATTGACAATTGGTTTGCCGGTCTGGCTCTTCTCTACCTCTGTCGTTCAGAATCCCATAATTCCTGAATAGTCTAACCAGCAACTAGACGACACTAGAGTTTCCTCCCAACCTTCTACTTCATCTGATTCTCCTTCTCCTCCTTCCTCTTCACTTGATAAATCCGATAAAGCTAAAATTCAAGTAACTGAGAAGAAGAAGAAGCAGAAAGAGAAAAAGGAAAAGAAGAAAAAGGAACCAAAATCAAAAGGGAGTAGCCAAATATCGCCTAACCAAAATCCACACACCGCACAGTCAAAACCTAAATCTCCTTATGTCATTTGCAATGGAGACCACTGTCACCAAGATTGTCCCTGCGTCCCTCGGATCTTAAGGGACTGGTCTCCTCGTTTGCACAATTCGGTAGCATCAACCTCTGGCGATCATGTTGAATGCTCACCGTCAACCAGTGAAAGTGAAGCACATGGACAAAGAAGGAATCCTAAACTTCCTTGTAAGTTGTGTGAAGGCGATCACGCCATCCACTGTTGTCTCTTCCTTGAAGAGGCTAAAAGAGTTTTAGATAATCGTCCGGTTTCACCATTACGACTTCCTCCTGGAGATCGAAAACTCTTGCCGAGCCCTCCACCGGTTGAAAATCCGGCTGGCCCATCCTTGTGGTCATCCGAAGCACCTATCGTTGAAAATGAACCTTCAGAATCCATACCAGACGAAATTCAAAGGGTCGATACGGCAGTTGACCCGGTATTGCCTTTAGAGTGTTCATCTTCGAACGATACCGTCACTGAAGAGAAAGAGAATGACACCGTTCAAATTATTTTCATCAACACCGACTCTAATGAGCTTGGGGGCAGTCCTCCCATTCCCTTACCGCAGGAATGAAGTTCATCAGAGTCATATCCGGCCATCTATTCGGTCCCACCACTAAGCAACCTAGTTGTTTCCTTCAACTGGAATCTACTAGGCAGACACCATTTTCTAGCTAGTGTACCATTCAAAATCATTGTACAAGCTTATAGAATGGTCATGGTTGGTGCCATCATTGATGAAGGGGCTTCTGTGAGTATCCTTTCCTCACCACTGCTTTTGCCTGAAATGAGAAATCTAATAGGCTTCGACAAGGGAACCAGTCGACCTTTAGGGATCTTTCCAAATGTGCCATTACTTTGAGAAGGAAAATTTTTCACATGAACGTTATGGTAGTTCAAGGACCTTTAGATTATAATCTACTCCTTGGACGCGACTATATTTATTGCATGGGAGCCATCGTCTCCTCACTCTTTAGAGTAATGTGTTTTCCGCACGAAGGCAAAATGGTCAAGCTCATGGACCAAATGTCATTCCCAAAATCACACATCGCAAATAGTCAAATGCCATCCCTAAATGGTCTTTTCACACAAGAAATGTCTCATCGGTCTCCAGTCTGTCCACCTGATGAGCGCGAGTGATTCAGGAAGATGTGACTGAAACCCAGGGGGCATGTACCCTGGTCTGCTTTGGCAGAAAAACTCTGGGTATAGGGTAGGTTTCAGCGAAGGATATATGACTAGTCCGATACCCGTCAATATAGGAAAAGGGGATTAGACTGAATAAGATACCTCCATTAGAAGGTAGGCCTTTCGCGATAAAACAAATGTTTTGTCTGCAAATTGAAGGGTAACCTGGAAACTCTACTTCACTATACCTGAGGGCACGCAAACCTTTCCACATGCAAGTGAAGAGCGACTATTTATTTTTTAAATTTGTAGGACCTCTAACCCTTTAAACCCGTAAGGCTAGTCGTTTCCTAACTTGCATAAAGAAAGGATTCATGGAAAATCTTTAGAGATGTAAGCCACTTCAAAATAGCATCTCGAATGAGACATTTCTTATCATATGACTGGCAAGCAATGTTGTCACAAAGTTCAAGCTCGTTAAAAAATAAAATCTCCACAAGCAGTTTTAGTGCATAGTTCAAGCTTGTTAAAAAATAAACATAAGTCATGAGCAAGTGTTTCTCCCCACGTTTAAGCTCATTAAAAAATGAACAGGTAAATAACCATTGCGAATGCCTTATCGCCAGCTTTTGAGCCTTGGTCGTGTTCTCACCATCACCTCTACTCTGTTTTTAGCCGATCATTCACCCCCATATGATTGTTTACCCCTTCAAGGAACATCTATGAATAGTGATTCTGCTAGCCATCCTTGTAACACTGTCGTGATTGGAAAATTCCAAATCTTACCTAGAATCAGCTGCTACCCGAAACTATCACTCATTCCTCGAAAACGAGTCTTCTTTAAGCTCTTTTCACCTGACTCGTAAAATATGAAAAGACTGCCGAGAAATTGGCCTCTCCGGCTCGTTAAAAGGAATCAAAAGTGTTATCCCTCCTCTAGATTTTAATCTTTTTGGACCTGAGGGATTATTACACAAAAATATCGAGCGCTTGTCTTGTTCGGCTCGTTAAAACTATCAAAAATTCATCCTTTTTGTATTATTTTACGCTTTTTCAGACTTAAGGGATTATACAACGAAAAAGAATCTTCGAAGTCTTCTTTCCATTTCTTTTAGACTCTCTAAAATTGAAAGAGACCGAGTTATCTTTGTCGTTAAACTCGTTAAAACCGAATAGTGACAAACTCATCCAACAGGACGAGAACGAGCTTCACTGTCACTAGACTCGCTAAAATATAGCGGCAAGTTCACCCGAAGGGTGGATTATAGAAAAAGCATATGTTATCCTCCTCAAGATTAACAAAAATAAAGAGGTACTAGTCAGCAATGACTGGGGAAAATTGGGAAGAAAACAGGAAGAAACTTTATTGGTAGCAAGTCACTCTTGAACATGACACTTTCCTTCTATATCCATGTCGGGTTGGGTTGTTCCGTTCACTGGTCTTCACCATTGGTCCGTCACGCCATCCATCTTTGGGGTTAACACTACCAATCCATTGTTAGTGTCACCAATATGTTCAAGAGAAGTCATTCAGACAATTCACCCGTGTCTCACCCACTGCAATACATTCATGCTTCATTCCTTCATGACCACCACACTAAACCCTATATCGTCAGTTTGTTTTCACCTCCAAAATCATTTGCTTCGTTTCGTTTCGTTGATGTGGGATTCATTAAGGCCCTCTTGCGACGGGTCGCTTCTTGTCGACATCAGCTCATTATCCAAGAAGTTGACTTAGGAACAACCCTTTCAGTACTTTGAAGCTTGCATGCCTTAATGGCAAGTTTCTCACTTTCAGCGACAGTTTTACATCAATGGCATTCGACCGAGAGATTTTACATGGTGTTCGACGCCAAGTCCCTTTTTCACACCACATGAATTGTACTGTAGCACCTTGAGGGTCATTGTCATTATTGGTGATTCCTCTCGCGCCTGTTAATAGCTTACATCAATGGCTGGTAATCAGGCGATGTCTTTCCATGTTCGACTCCAAATTTTTTTTCACATGGATTGAATTGTACTCCGAGTGAAGATCGAACGAGTTTTGAAGACCCCGAATCTAGTTTCATCCATCCGGGTTGCGATATATTTAGGAATATAAAAGCATCGAGTGTACATCATTGCTGATTAGATGATCATCCAAATCAAAGGATGATGTGTCCATATCATCAGTCTGTCACACAAACGATCGTCTGTCCTATGTACATGAAAATGAGTTTATAAAGCTGAGCATGGGAATGCCCGCCTCAGCTAGATCATGAAAAATGTTGTCAAAAAATGTATTGTATTGTATCTTATTACTGGTCACCTCCTAGCTCGGAAAAACTTCGGATCCTCATAGTAAAGAATTTCACCCGACATCAAAAAAGATTAACGACCTCATGCTTTAGGGGGAAACTGTTATAGACATTTTTGGGCACTTCAACCCCAATCACAAATGTCCATAAACCGAGGGCTCCTAAGTCCCTAAAAGTGTTGCTTCACTGCCTACAGGAACAAGGTCAACTGATTACATCATCTCCCAGAAGTTCTCCGCTGAAAATTGCTCATAAATGGTCAAAACTGGACCATACTGAAAGCTCAATGCAGAGGGCACGATGCATATCACCTTCCCAATTTACAAGGTGCGATGCATACTATTTTGTCCCTCTGTAGGGTGCGATGGTTGGGAATGGACAAATGGCAGGGACAAAAATGCGAGGTGGAAGATCATGGAATCTTCCAGAAACTTCCCCTCTAACACTTACCACTCCATTTTCAACCAGGGATGAGTAAGAGATCGTCATTCTCCAAATGGAAGCAGGAACTATTAGAGAGAAGACACTAATCAAGATCCCAAAAGATGACTCACCTCTCTGTAATCATCTATATATGGATCCCTCATCACAGAGATCCGGAGGCTAGAATTTTGTAACTTATAGAGAAGTGATGTTGGTATTCTGGTGTACATTCACAGTGTTGGGTGATCTAGCTTTGCTTGAGGTGAAGAAGGGCTTCTTAGCTGGAGGATGATGTTGGGTCAGAGCACATGGTTGTAATCTTCTTGCTACTTTTCATCTGAATAAAGCTATTCTTGTTTCCTTCCATATTCTTGTGTACTTGTTTATATATGCTTGTATATGGTTAATGCACACCTGATCCTGCATTATTTATGAACTTAGATCCTTGTTTCTTGCATAGTAGTATGTTGCTGGGATTCTACAGGTCCTTTTGAAGTTGAGCAAACAAAGAGGAAGCGGCAAAACTCTATCAAGAAGGAGAGGAAATTGAGCGCAAGACTCAGGTTGGCCCTCTTGGTTCTCCTCCCATCTATTTTCCTAAAAGGAATCAATAGTAGACTTTGATTGTTTGTTTCTAAGATAGCCACCCATCCTAGTGGGAATAGCAGAATCCGTGTGGACACTATTCCCATATAACATCAACCTCTACCAGGTCCACCTCCATCTCGGCCTCATCCATGCCCCTGAAATCCTATCCATGCCATCCTTGCATTCTGGTCAAGGGACCATGTTTTAGCTTGAACCCTCTATGTGGGAGTTCTATCCATCAATCAATTCATAGCTCCTGTAGGTATGCTCGTAATGTCCTACTGATCTGCAAAATTTGGAAAACAACTATTGCAGTGTTTGCAAATACTTTTGTAATAAGTGGTAGTTATCTGTGGCATGTTTGCCGGCTTCTTGACAGATAGTGCACCAAAAAGCAGGTGCCACGCTAGGTCCTACTTAAGCTTCTGGCCATAAAGGCATCGGTCCTCCTCCTGCAAGATAATTTGTAAAGACTAGGCAGTGCTCTTTGTCATGACCCTGACTCTTGCAATTCACGCACCATACCTCTTTGCATACCTCTGGCCAAGTTGTCCTATTCTGCTTCAAGCTTTTCATCTCAAGGCATAGATTCTTCAGCTGTATGTGGATCTGTTGAACTCTTAGATTAGGATCTTGCATCAGAATCTCATGTAGTCTCATGGAAATCTCCAAGGCCTCTATGTGAGTTGTTATCTTCTATTGCGACAATGCACTCCTTAAGTGTGGTAGTAGCGAAGCCGCAAACCACTCACGATGTTGTCCATCTGTCAAATTCATGTTGGCTTCACAAATCATACATTTCAGCCTCTGATCTAGTTCCCAAGGTGTCTCGCCTAGTAGCATCGTGATCTCTTTGAATCCCACAATTGACTACACTTCACATTTAGGCCTGTTAAATTCCTTATTTAGTGCTACTTGGATGTCTGCTACTCTTGCATTCGGGTTATTGTTGGAATACTTAATATACCAAGTCAACACGTGATCCTATAAAGCACTAACCAGTGTCACTTTCTTTATATGGTCATCTGTAATACCTTGAGCTTCCCATACAACCCTTAAAATGAGCCATAATTGGTCTCGATCCTAATTTCCCAAACCTTTGAACAAAGAAAACTTTACTGTGTTTGACATACTAAATTGCAGTGGAAGTGGAGGTGGTACGAGTGAAGTTGGAGGTGATGGTGGAGAAGATGGAGGTGGTATAGGTAGAGGTGGTATTCGCAGGAAACCTTGTCTTATAAATTGAATAGCACTTCACGGAGAGACCTTTTCTATCCCTTCTTCGTCCCCTCACGGAGGTGAAATCAAGGGGCTATACTACGGACCCTTATTTCCTTCGTTTCTATAACTTTTTCTGCTTTGTGTAGTCTCAAACATCAAGGTAACTGCATAACTCGTTTTTCTCACAATAGCATTTTAATCCAAGTATTCAAATATTTTACGTACTTACCTCATAGTCCCTTGAAAAACCATCACACTACCTCACTATAGCTGATTGAAGTGTCAACCATGAATTCAGTAACAATCCTCCTATGATGCGATCGAGACAATGATCAACAGCATGCATGATCTTATCCCTTGATGCTTCCAACCTTCACACTAACTCTGGGGTCCACACAATAGGACTGTCAAGTTTTCACCTTCCTTGGCTATCTGCTAGCTTCATGATACACTCGTATAGCTTAGTAGGGAAAGAGGCAAAAAATATTTCATGGATCTCTGTATACAAGTATCGGTCCAACCACTATTCTTTTGACAGTAGTAATTTTCTTGTGCCGCGAACTTGTGAATTCTTCTGTCCAACTAGCCTTCGATTTCTTTCTTAGTTGGATTCCAATGATATGACATCACACATCTCTTATGTAGATTCCGGTCCCGCGAACAAAACCATTTGTTGGCTTATGGGGGCCTGACCCAAGTTCAACGTTAGTTAGCCAAACAAATCCCTACACTACTGGCCCTTTCAACATTAGCCTGCGAAGCACGGACTAAAGTCTCACCTGAAGCAGTATGGGGGGATGTTGGAACCAATTTTCCATAGCCTTCAAATGGTTGTGATGTTAGTTTATCCCGGCTATACCTACCTATGCGCAGGTTGCTTAGCCCTCTGTTCCACTCTTCAGTACCTTCATGAAAGGATACAATTGGCTTTCAAGCAACCCTAACCTGGGGTTGATATACTTTCACACTGCTAGGGTAGCGAACTGTGATATTTCCCAAACTACACTAAGTATCTTACTTATCTTATTGACAGATCTTAGTTATCTTCATGTAAACAGATGTTCTTACTTGCAATCACTTATCCAACACAGTTATATATATTCGCACATCATATAAGCATTGTAAGTGAAATTCATACCCAATATAACAAGATGCATAAAGAAGAAATAAAGACACAGAAATTGTAGAATACTTTTCTTTATTAATAATTGCAAATAATTTACAGACTTGACCCGCCCTACACACTCAATTGTAGTGGTCCGCGCACTCATCTGTGGAATTGTAGGCCTCTGCGCACTCAACTGTAGAGCCACTACCTACGCTATGACCCAAAAATTAGACTTCTACTTCAGAGTTATCTCTCATACATGTTCGATCTTCTTCACTTATTCCCTAATGCCTCTAACCACTTAGAGCTTAGCTCTATTTATACAATCCTATGGTCCGCGGACCATGGGTAGATCTTTTACAACCAACATTACATTTCCAAAATAAGGGTGGACAACCCTATGACTCTTTAACATGTATGTGCTCTGCAACCACAAAATGTAGAGTCTTTACATTTGGATTACAAAATTGAACCAAAATATGGGCTTTTAGCCCCGAAAACGCCCTTGGGGGGATCCCGCACCCAACATAACCCCCATGTCATCATAGTACATCTTTTGTATATACTTTTTGAGGTGCCAAGTGCAGAAAATTTTTATGTTCTGTGAGGTACCAATCCTATGCTCTAGCCAAGGACCTTCGAACATGACCTACTCAGGCAGCAAAGGTGTTGAAATTACAAATTTCTCTGAATCAGGATCCTTTGTTACTTTAGTTTTTCCCTTCCACAGAGGGATATACTTAGGCAGCCTCGTCATAGGCTACACTCCCTTGGCGTCGACATCCTTGATACCCTAGAATTCTTCCTCCTCTAGGTCCACTACTTGCTCTAGCTGTTTACCCTTTTGCTCCTTCTACCGCACCTTCGGATTATTTCTCATCAACATTCACACCGATGCTAGATTCTTCTATTTGTCCTTTGTGGAGTGCTTCACCTTTGCATTGGGTTGTTTTTATTTTGCAGTGGTGGGTTTCAGCTGAGCTGATCATGGCACCATAGGCACAAAGGTCAGAGCTTCCATACTTGTAACTTATGGTCTTGGCGTGTTAGAAATAGTAACACCTGAACTCATAGCTTCGGCAGGGTTAATGCCAAGCATTCTTTGAATGAATAGCTCTCGGGTTGCTTTTGAACAGTTCGCAAATGAGGGGTGCGACACAAATTCTTCCCAGAATGCTCGACTCATATGCATCAGATAGCAAAAGGCTCTAGCAATTCTTAGAATTCAAAGTGTTCTATGCTGAACCATCATGCTCAATTTATTGGGCGATTTGAATTCAAATCCGAGCATTCTCCCCAATTTCTGATAATAAATGCTTCTTTGGCGGCATATCTTCAATGATTTTTGCCTTAATTGCTGCCTCTCTGCTCCTCTTAACTTCTTTCGGGTCATCCCGTCATGAATAGTTACTCCAACAGTCATTTTCCTGCTAGGCTACATGGTACCTTTCCCTCTCGCGCAGTGTCTAGAGTGCATCTTCATCTAGAGCTTCCTTGTTAATCTTTGCGCAGCCTGCACGCTACCTTTTCCTTCAAACTAGGAAATGTAGCTTATATTCTCGCGCTCCATTACAACTTCCTAGAGCACTAAGACTATCCATCTGCCATATAGTCATTGCATAGGATCCCCCATATATAGCTTCAACCTACTTCCATTCACTTTTCCCATGAAGGGCTCCCCATTCAGCTTTGCGAGATGAACTATGCCACCGTTCATAATTTCCTTGACAATATATCATCCTAACTAATGCATCTAGAATTTACCTAGAAATTTAGTGAGCTTACTATCATATAACAATATAAGATCATTTACCTTAAATGTGCAAAGCTTGATATGGCGATCATGCCATGATTTTTCATGTTCCTTCTGAACTTGTTGGTGGAATCCTACCAAAAATTGGTCCTCCTCTAGCTCCTTGAGTTGTGTGAGCCATTCTTCCAAGACCTCGTGATCTTCCATATCCGTCAAAGCTGCTATGCATAGACTAAGCACAATGTATTCCATAGGAACTACTCCTTCGACCCCATAGACTAATTCGAATGAATTTTTTCCTATCAACTTCTTATAGGTTTCCATATAGGCCCATAACACCGTAGGTATGTGCACATCCCAATCATTCCATTTCACATTACATATCCTTTTCAACACATTCTCCAAAATTTTGTTAAAAGCTTCGACTGTTCCATTTGCCTATGGGTGATATGGTGTACTCTTCTAATTGTAGACTTGGAATTCCTCTTTCAGCACGCCAATTGTTTCATTCAGAAAGTGTGTACCCCTGTCACTCTTCGAAGTCTTGAAGCATCCAAACCTCTTTAAGGCATGTTCAAACAATAATTTTTCTATCATAGCTCCTGTACAATTCTTTACTAGCTGTGCTTCCTCCCTTCTGGTGAAATATTTTGTCGTAGTGATAATGTAGCGTGCACCCATTTTGTTCCTAAGGGGATGAATTGGCCCAATAAAATCAATCACCCACTTCTCAAATGCCTGCAAATATACCTAAGTATGTAGTAGTAGATCATCCCTTCATGACAACCTTCTAGTCCTTTGACATGCATCGCATGCCTTACAGTATGCTTTTGAGTCCTTATGCAATGTTGCCCACCATAAACCTGTACACAAAATCTTCTGCGTAGTTTCGTTTCCTGCATAATGGCCTCCTGTAGCTCCTCCATGAGCCTCAGTGAGGATACTATCATGCTCAAAGTCTGGCACATATCTCTGCAATATTTCATCGACACCCATTTTGTATAGATGTATCACAATGACCAAAAAATCAGCTATGCACACTACTAATTCTTTCTTCTACTGATTTGTATATCCTTCAGGCGCCATCCCTGTAGTTAGGAAGTGAATAATTTTGTAAAAATGGTTATCAGCTACATGTACCACAAATATGTGTGCATCGAGTAACCCTTCCTCCAAGTTAATAGGTTCGTCGCCTGTTTCAGTCTGCGACAGATGGTTAGGTCTAGCATTCAACCTCCCTGACTTCACAATGACTTCAAAGTCATACTCCTGAAATTATAACAACCATCTGCAAATATTTCCCCCTAACATAGCCTTGTTGACCAAATATTTTAAGGCAGAATGGTCTGTATACATCTTGAAATGTCCTCCCAATAGATAATGCTTGAATTTTTGCAGTGTGTAGACCATGGCCAACCCTTCATTCTTAGTCATTGAATAATTTTTCTATGCCTTTGATAACTTTCTTCTTGTGAAGGTTATAGGGTGGTCCATTTCTTCTTCACCTTCATGAGTTAGCACTGCACCTAGTGCAATGCAAGAAGCATCCACATATACATGAAACTCCTTTTCCAATCGGGAAATATCAAGATTGGCGCAGTTACCATCTTTTCTTTCAACACATCTATGTTGGGCTGACATTCTTCATCCCAACAGAGTGTCACATCCTTATTTAGTAGTTTTTCCATGGGCACGATAATTTGAGCATAAGCTTTGATGAACTTTCTATAGTATCCCATCTGTCCCAATGTCACACGCAGTTGCTTGACGTTCCTAGGGGCCTCCATTTTCACAATCACCAAAATCTTTGTAGGGTCCACCATCAATCCTTGCTTACACACAACATGACCAAGAAAGATCCCAAAAGGAACATAGAATATACATTTTTTCAAATTTAGTTCTATTCGGTATCTTCGACATGTATCCAACATAAGATGTAGACTTGCTACATGGCACTTCAACAAGCCAAACACCATCCTATCATCAAAGTATGCTTCCAGGAACTTATGAATGAATTCTTTGAACTCTGTTATGACTATGCAGGAAAATATGGCAGGTGCATTCTTCAATCCAAACAGAATAACAATGTACTGAAAGCAACACCACTCTAATGCGAAGGTGGTTTTTCTTCCATCCTCTGGGACAACTTAATTTGATGATACCTAGAAGATCCATCAGTAAAGGTATAGGCCTCCTACCCTCCGACATTTTCTAACACTTCATCTGTAAATGACGTCAGAAGTGGATTATGACACACGCATCAGTAAGCTTTCGTAGATCTACACAAATCCTTATTTCACCCTTTTGTTTCTTCTCTTGGACCACCATCGGGCTCACCTAATCAGACTCTTCAACAAGTTCCATAATGCCTACCTCTAGCATTATATCCAGCTCTTGGTGAACCTTCTCCTTATACTTAGGATTATGGTGATAAGGCCACTGTTTAATAGGCTTCGCATCCAGCTTTAATGTTATCTTCATAATGCCCAAATCACCAAGTATGCTTTTTAAATCCTAAAACTTAATGGGGCAGAGATCCTAGTATTCATGAAGTATTTCAGCAACTTTATCTACTATAGCTTCATCCCAAGAATCTTCGCGAACATCAGTTCTTCTTCAGTACCAGGGTTTACTTGCCTTGTTTCCAAAGGTGTGAAGATGTCTAGGTTCTCCACTTGTGGGCCTTCAACTTCACGATGCCCTTATGTCACCAGAATATTGATATTCTTCAGGTCTTCTTGCTCCTCTTCAGCAGTCACGTTATAGCATTCCAATGTGTGGTGCAGTTGGGTGCTCCAATCTGGTTATGCCCATTCCATAGGTTCCTCTAGTGTTTTGAAGATAACTTCTTTAATTTCTTGCAGCTCTTCATTGATTCTTGCAAATCCATCCTCGAAGCTGAAAGTCAATAAGAATCCTTCCTTCAATACATCCCATACTGCAATGCCATGGCAGAGCTCCATTTCAACGTACCATTTCATGGGAACCATATCTAAGGTATAACAAAATAAATGTACCCATTTGGGCTGCAGTTCTATTCCCCACACCTTAGTCCATTTTTCCAGGTGATCACGTGCATCATCCCTCCCAATATACTTCTTAGTCATTCTAGTATTAGCATTCCCAAACCATAGCTTCATCATTCTCCTGTAATCTCACCATTCATAAATCTATCCTTATGCATACACCACCATTGTGTGGGCATAGGTAGAGTGCTAATACCAATGCTTGAAAGCAGTGGTCCTCAGGGACTTCACTCTTAAATTCATCTAAAAACATATCTGCATCAGTCAACCCATCATAATAAGGTAACTTTCTTACCTCTGACGAAACACAGCGCAGTGACTTCATCATCATATTGCAGCGCAATGTCGAAACTTCATGTAAGAAGTTCTGCCAATGTTCTAATTCCTCGTCTAAATAAGAAGTACAAGAACTGTCCTGCTCCCATGCAATCTATCCATCTATCATTGCATTGATCCAATCCCGATCTCGTGCTATTATCTTGTAGGCTTGATCCAGCTCATCGTCACTTTCCACATAACCATAGACTGGTTCAATATAGCATGCCCTTTCTGCAGGATCTAGTGGCACTATAACCATAATTGACTTTCTTTTAAATGACATTGTCCTCTTCTTTAGATTAATGACCCCATTCATATCAATATCCTAGTGGATTCCGAGGAGCACGGGTAGGGATTACTATCATCGATAATTTCTATAAATTCAAAGTCTACTACTACACTCGCACCATCAATATTAACCATTACTCCATATAAGTGTCCCATGGGGATGATTTTTTGCTGATTCACCATCTTGAGCTGAATTGGAGAGCACTCTAGCATAGGTCTCCCCATCCTTTCCCATGTCTATTTTGGTAGAATATTCACATTGGACCCCAAATCCAAAATGACATGGTCCAATTAATAATCACCTATCTACCTTGTTAGCCACATCTCTCACCCTGTGTGTGCCTTATGCATACCAATTTTTCTAACCATGCACTGCTCTAAACAAGTCTTTTCCTTATTGGCACACTTGTTTGTTAGGTCCTACAATCCTTCCATAACCTTCTTGTCATGCAATAGCTTTATGTAGGTCTCTAGAAAGGTAGTGAATACAGAAGGATCAACCTCATGTGTCACACTCGTTTCATGTGTCTTGTCTTGGCTTCCTGAGGTGGAGGCCTCATCGAAGCTCTTCTTGGCTTCCATGAATGTTTCCTTAGCATGATTAAGGTCAAAGCCAATTTCTTTCTCCATAGCTTTACGAACCCATCCATCATCTTCACACTGCTTTCCCTTATCTAGGTCAGTTGTAATACCACTTGTTATTACCATATTAATGTTCTAATCCTCCTCGCGAGGCTCAACATTCATCATTTGTAAATTCTACATAGGTTGCTGAGGCTGCGGTTTCTTCTCTTGCATCTTAGCTATTAACAATGGGAATTATTCTATGGAATGCTTTAAATATATATAGTATTGACATGAAGGGTGTGTAAGACTCGAGCAATCTCGCGCAAAGTTCCCCGAATGTCCATAGTTGTAGAAAATAATCTAACTGCGACCTCTACGAGGTCCTACTCCTCGGCCTTGGCCTCGTCCCTAAAAACCTTCGTGCGCTCCTCTGGCATCTTGATATATAGGATGAATTTTTTTTTGCACATCGTAAGTATGGGTTCTTTCCATCATCAGCTCATAAATTCGACAATGGCACTCATCGTGGCCCA
The DNA here is from genome assembly GCA_000404065.3 of Pinus taeda. Classification (NCBI taxonomy): domain Eukaryota; kingdom Viridiplantae; phylum Streptophyta; class Pinopsida; order Pinales; family Pinaceae; genus Pinus; species Pinus taeda. The sequence continues at coordinate 35,016 of APFE031610049.1, read as the reverse complement.
CAAATTTACAGTTTTTAGTGAACAGTTGCTGAGGTGTTTGAACGAACTTCTGAAGCAAGTGGCAGTTATCCATCGCATGTTTCTGAATGACTTGAAAAATGGAAAACCATAGTGCAGCCTCCATGCTCATCCCTTCTAGGGCTTCTAGCTTTAGGGGAATTCCCACCCCCCTATAATATAATTCGCATACACAGGACAATGATCTTTATCATGCTCATGGCCCTTGCACTTCAAACACCAAACCTCTATGCACACTTCTAGCTTAGTCTCCTTTTCCTTCTTCAAACTTTGTAACTCTAGGTGTAGGCTTGCTAACTGTGAATGGATCTATTTTACCCCTAGGTTTGTATCCTGAATAGGTGATGTGTGAAGCTTCATCACGATCTCCAAGGCTTCTACCTGTGTTTCTATCTTCTGTTGTGATAGAGCAATTCTTAAATGGGGCAAAAGTGACGCGATGAACCAGTTGTGATGCTAGCTATCTGAGATTTTTATGTTGGCTTGTCTGATCTTGCACTTTAACCTCTGATAAAAGTCCCAAGGTGTCACCTCAACCCTCATCATGATCTCTTTCAATTCAATCACCAACTACGCCTCGGATTTATGCTTACTAAACTCTTTGTTCAAAGTTGTTTGAGTTTTTGCTAGTGATGCATGAACATTGTCAGCACGATACTTAATGTAGGTGGTAAAGGTGGTGGTCAATCAATGGGTTATAATTTGGTCCTGATTTTGCATGATTTTTAAATAATCTTCCACTTCGTGTAGCTCTGAACATCAAGGTAATGGAATTACCCACTTCTCAGATAATAGCATTTTAATCCAAGTATTCAATGACCTTAAATACTTGCCTCATTGTCCCTTGAAGAATATGTGCTCTGCTTCACTATAGCTGATCGAGGTGTCAACATCAAACTCTGTAACAAATCCTCCCAGCATTCGATCAAGTCAATGATCGACAACCCACACAATCTTGTTTTCAGAGGCCTCTAGTCGTCACACCAATTCTGGAGTCCACACTGTAGGACTATTGAGCTTTCACCTTCCTTGACTATCTCTCAGTTTCGCTAACCACTCGTATAGTTCAATTGGGAAAGTGCATAGTAAGATTTAGTTTACCTCCGTATACAAATATCTATCCAACCAATATTCCTTTGACAGCCACAGATTCCTGTTTTCTTGAGTTGTTAACTCGTGAATCTTCCGAACTAACCACTTTTCAATCTCTTTCTTAGTCGGATTCCAATGACGCGACATCACACATCTCTTTAAGTAGATCCTAGTCTCGGCAATGAAGCCATTTGTTAGCTTAGGGGGTCCCGACCTAGGTTCAGAGTTAGTTGCGCTAACTAACAAAACCCTACATTGCGTGACCTTTCGGCAACAACCCGCGTAGCACAAGCTACAGTCTCACTCGAAGTAGTATTGGGGCATGCAAGAACGAAGTTTCTGCATCCAGAGACTACTGCGATGTCTTCCAGTGCCTTGGATCTTCCTTCACACAGATTGATAGGCTTCTAGGGTTCGTTACTTTAATTAAGTTAAATCAGCCTTCAGACCTTCACGTAGGTCCACGATCAGTCCTTGCAAACCTTAAACAATAGATTTACCAACTTTCATGTATCAATAGGCAACCCTAGGCCAAATTTCACATAGATATACTTAATTTGTCAGAAAGAATAAGAGAAATGGTCTGAAACTTTGTCGAAGTGGCTAAGCATTCATTTCATACATTATTAAGATAGATTCAAGACATTCCTGTAGCATTCAATCATTATTTCATAAAACATGTCACCCATCGGCAGCATATAACATAAATAGAAATACTCACTAATTCTTCAGAAAATTGTCTTTATTGATCTTCAATTTATTGATTACAGACTCTTCTTACTGTGTGCACATAGCTGCAGGGGTTCATGCATTCAACTACAGACTCTACCTAGGCCTCCTATGCACCTAGCTATAGGAGCCTTCCCTTCTCTATCTAAGCACATGAAGTAGAGCCTTCCTGTCTTAGCTCTTGCCCAAGACAACAAAACTCTTCAATGGACCAAATTCTCTATAAAACTTACCTCTAAGACTCACTAAGACTCAACTATTTATATACCTTTCAATACAGTTCCATGGTTCGCAGACCATGGGTGAGTCTCAAAACTGACTCAAAACGTTAACCAAAATAGGGGGCTAAGCCCCTTTGACTCTTATTCATACACGCTCTCTGCATCCACATATCGTGAAGACTTTACATATTTTACAAAATTCTTTACAAAAATGACTAAGTTTAATTGAATTCTAAACCTAGGGACCCCATCCCAACACTTATATATTTTACCCTTGCCCAAGGAACATCTGCGATGACTGGTCTTATTAGCTAGCCTATTGACCCTTACATGTTTTGAGTAGTTCCATCATGACCAAAACCAATTTCTATCCTTTTATACCACTTGTTCCTCCAGGTGGGGTCCTTTTTTAGCTCTTCTTAGACTCCAAAAATATGAAAACATTGTCAAGTACTTGTCATTTCAAACTCGTACAAGTAAATGAAATGACATCTACTTAGTATAAGTTTAACCCTTTTCCAGACTAAGATAGACTATTGTAGGAAAAAGAAATACCTTAGTTGAATGTGGCTAAGAGGATCTCTTGGATATTGTTTTCTACCTTTTTAGGTTCAAGAGACGATTGATGGAAATGAACCTTTGGAGTTTTCTTTTTTTCTTCTTTTTCAAACTCTCTAAACTTGAAAAAGATTTTTAGTTTCACCTCCGTCAAACTCGTAAAACTTTAAAGATGCGGGACTTATCACCATGACAAGGCCTCCTTCCTCCTTCCCAGGGCTCATAAAACTTACTAGCATGGATTCATCTGAATGATGAAATTATAGGCAAGCATATGTTATCCCCTTCAAGCTTGCGATAAAAAATATACGGGGTACTCACTAGAAATGATGGGGGGGAAGTGAAAGTGTTCATCTATTGTATCCTATAAAGGTGACATGTTGCTCTCAAACATGACACTCATCTGTTACTCATGTCATATTTGGGACATCCATTTTTGGAATCCATTTTTCCTCTCATTTGATCATACCATTCTATCAGCATGACCTATTATCCTATGTTGAGTCAAATTCTTCCAAAATCCAAAGTCGTGTTGCTGATATGTTCAAGAGAAGTCATATCTATAGTTCTTTACCACCTATACATTATCTAACTTTCTGCCACAGTCCTAGATCATACTTATATACTCTATGACATCCTTTGTTTTGTGTCGAGGATGTGCGATTCATTATGGCCCCCTTCAATAGATCACTTCCTGTGAACTTCAGCTGATCATCCAGGAATATGATCTAGAAACTCCCTTCTAGTACCTTAGATCTTACATGCTTCAATGGCAAATTCTTCACATTCGACAACAAGTTTACATCATTGACCTTCGATTGGATGATTCCATGGGTGTTCGACTTCAGTTTCACTATTCACAGTCACGGATTGTGTTGATTTTCATTATTAGTGTTTTCTCTCATGGCTATTAACGATTTACATCATTGACCAATAATCAAGTTGCTTTCTACCATGTTTGACTTCGACACATCTATTCGCATGATTAGAATTCTTACATTGATTGGGTCAAGACAGGAGCACAGGACCCTAGATTTTGTCTGATGAAGTCCATGTTGTGTGGAGTTATGAGTCATTCATGATTGTACACATGTTTCCTTTGGATGGATGGCTACGACCATACCGTGGGTCCATATTCATGATCCTTTCTATTCAGATGGCTGTGACCATACCGAGGATATTTCCACATCATCCCTTTTGTTTGGATGGCTTTGTTCATACCAAATATTCATGTATTATTTGATGTCTATTCATGTATCATTGGGCATGCTCATCATAGATGTCAGATATGTATATGTATATGTATATTCTTGATTGGCGAGTCTCCGAATGGTGTTGTTCTCATCCTTTCACTGACTTGTAAAGCGTCTCAGCCATCACTCCCTGTTCTGCCTTCATGCTTTAGGGGGCATATTTTACACAATATTTTTTCATACCTCCTATTCACTTATGGTACCGTATGCCGGATTTCCAAAACATTGATTACTCTGTAGCATATTTATCATGATATACAAACCATAGCCTCCCTGAAGAATCAAAGGAAAACTACCTTGAAATCATTTCTGAGAAGGTTGCCTAAAAACCTAATTTTTGACATCAAAGTGTTTATCTCCACTCATGCCTATGTTGATGGTAGGTTTTTGAGTTATACACTTACGCTACTAGCATGAGTTTTTATAGGAAGACCCGCTTTGAACCTCTTCTAGCAGGTTTTCCCAAACTGGAGAAGAAGCTTCACTCACTAGAACCTTCGGGAACAATGAGCTAGATATTGGTTGTTGTTGATATGGTCAATATCTCTCATTTGGGCCTCTTATTCTCATCATCATGGGCTTTTCCCTTGATATGTGGACCTTCCTCCCTCTTTTATGGATCCCTAACTCCCTCTCTCTTCCTATAAATTCACTCCCTTCCATCCCCAAATGGTTGGTCATTAACTGTTGCATCCCTATGCTGATATTATGCTTACATGCTACCCATTCTAGCTTGGAGAAGGAGTGATTGAAGAGTCTTTGCTTGGACTTGGACATCAACCAAAAGGATGGCTCCAACATCAAGGCATAGGTTGTATGCTTCCTTGTTTAGTTTCTTAATATATACATTTGACGTTCACTTTCCATAATTGTGTAAATATTTATGCTATTAGCTTAATGTTCCTTGATCTGTTAAGTAGTTTATGTTTGATGTATGCCATACATGCTCTTGTATCTTTCATAGTACTTTGATATTCCTTACAGGTACCCAATTGTGAAGACAACTAAGGAGCGAGGCCTGGAGCGAAATATTCAAAGCCATCTCCAAGGATCAAGTGATTAGCATCAGAGTGAGGTAGGTTTCTCCTTCTCTCTGCATTTTTCATCAATAAGCTAGGACAATGTATGTTAGATTGTTTAAATTTTTGCTAGACCCACTCATTGGGCTAGAGGGATTGCTTCTACCCTTAAATGGGATTTTCCTTCATAACAATTGTTCTAACACATGGAAGATGCTACAACAAATACTTGCACCAATGCTTAATTTAGCGGAAGATTATGGCTTCAGTGGGTTGGGGAACCCCCCACAACTATATAATGGTGGAATATAGTGCATTGATCTTTATGATGAACTTCAATATTTTAGTTTGTGCACCAAACTTCAGAATGTGTTTCTGATTTAACCTCCTTTCCCTTCTTTAGATCTTAAAACTCCATATGCAGGCTTCCTAAATGCGACTAGATCTATTGAACTCCTATATTTGTGTCTTGGATCGATGAATATTATAGCTTCATCACGATCTCCAATGTTTGGCCTTAGACACAATCTTTTGCTGAGGTAATGACAATCTTAAGTGAGGTAATAGTGTAGCTATGTACCAGTCCCTATGTTGTTCATCTGAAATTTGAAGATTAGCTTGGATTTGAGGTAATTAACCCTCTTCTTGATTTCCTTTATTTTGGTCACACATTGAGCTTGCAACTTCAGCTTCCTAAATTTTGCATTCAGCGCATCCTTTGTGTCAGCTAATGAAGCAGTCAGATGAGTCATACTATATTTGATGTACTAGGTAAGCACTTTATCATGTAGCATCGTAACTAGTTTCACTTTCTTCATGTCATCATCATTTACCTGTTGTGCCTTACACATAGCTTCTACGATGAACCAAAACTGACCAGGATTCTCTCATCCCTAACCCCTAAATATAGGAATTTTCACTGTATTCGCCATACAGAATAATGGATGGGAACGTGGAGGTGGAGGTGGAGGTGGATGTGGACGTGGAGGCATAGGTGTATGAGGCACAGGTAGAATGGATGGATGTGGAAATCCAAGATTATCTTGATCTATTGATTGCGTTGCACCTCTAGGCATACTAGGGCTACTTCTTTCGTCTTCAATTTCAAACTCTCCCAATAAGGACTGTATTCACTCCCGATGAATTTGTCTAGATCTACTTTGAATCTTTTTTTCACTTCACGTAGATATAATCTGACCTCTCTTAAACATTAATGTAAAGGCATAAACCCTTTTTCACACAACAAAATTTGAATCGAGGTCTTTAGTGATTTCAAGTACTTACTTCTCGAAACTTTGAAGAATCGGAGTTCAGCTTCACTATAAGACACATATATATACATACATATATACACATATATATATATCGATTTCAAATTAAGTGATGAAACTACCTAAGGTACTATCAATCTAGTAATCAACAACCCTTGCAACCTTACAATCAGATCCTTCAAGATGTTTAACTAATTTTGGAGTCCACACAATAGGATTGTCATGCTTTCAGGTAGGTTCGCTATCTGCTAATTTCGATAACCATTCATGTAATTTGCGAGAGAACATCGAAAACAAAAATTCATGCACTTCTGTGTAGAGATATTTCTATAACCACCTTTCTTTTGGAAAACGCATATTCTGATTCTCTTGAGCTGCAAAATCGTGCAACTTCTAATCTATCCACCTCTCGATTTCTTTCTCAGTTGGTCTTCATGGATGCCACATCTCACATCCCTCAACAAAACCATTTGTTGGCTTGAGGGGGCTTAGAGCCAGGTTCAGAGTTAGCTATGCTAATGTTGGGGAGCAGAGGCCCCACATAATAGTTTTGGGGCCCAAAGCCCACAATTTTGGGTAAAAGTATGGTAAAGACTATGTGAAATGCGTAGAGCACGAATTGTAATGAGTCAAGTCAAAGGGTTGTCTGCCCAAGAAAAATGTAAAATAATAGGAAGTGAGTCGGCCTGCCCATGGTCTGTGGGCCATGGGAATGCATAAATAGAGCAAGGCTCTATGGCTAAAGGAAAGTTTTTGGTTTTGGATCTTGATGTTACGGGTTTGTGAGGGCAATAATCTTTATTTTTGTAAGTCTAAGTGAAGGATGTTGGTAGATAGATAGAGGCTCTACAGCTGTGTGCACAGAGGCTTGGTAGAGTCCATAGCTATGTGCGCGGACCCCTAAAACTGACTGTGTAGGGCAGATCTGGTTGTATTGATGGAAGATATTAATAAATATGAGTTGTTCTGAAATATCACGGATCTAATGTATTCTAGTTTATGCATTTGTTATATGATTTTATGTCTTTAAAAGAATTATGATTGCACGCTCTAGATTTCAATGTTAAATTTTTTCTTAAAGACTGCAACTAGAAGATCAGATCTGTAACAATTTAATTAATAAGAAAGTGCATCGACGTGGATCTACGTGAAGCTCGATAATAGTACAGAGTAGTGCGAGGCAGCAGAGCGGTTCGCGACTCCTCCAGACCACATCGAGACATCCCAAGGGTGTGGAAACATGGTTCTAGCACCCTTCCCTGCTACCTCGAGTGAGACATCAGTCCGCGCTCCGTGGACTGTTACTGAAAGGGTTGGTAGTTGCGGGATTTGTTTGGCTAATAACTCTTCCAAACTTGGGTCAGGGCCCAATAACCCAAAAAATGGTTCTGTTGCCGAGACCGAGATCTGCCTAAGGGATATTTGATGTTGGAACCCTACGAAGAAAGAGCTTGAAGATTGGTTGGATTAGAAGCTTCACAAGTTCGTGGTATAGGAAAATAGAAATCTGCGGATATCTGAGGAAAGGTGGCTAGACCGCTACATATACACAGAAATCCACGAGATCTTCTTTGTGTCTTTCTCGACAGAACTGTATGAGTGGATCGTGAGGCTAGCTGACAGTGAGGTAAGGTGCAAACTGGATCAGCCCATCATGTGGACTCAAAAGTTGGTGCGTAGGCTAGAAGCATCTGAAGATAAAATCGCACGGGCGGTATATCACTGGTTAGATTGCATAATAGGAGGGCTTATAACCGAGTTCACGATAGACACAACTGTGAGCTACAGCGAGGCAGAAAGGCGCTTTCTCCAAGGACCATGGGGTCAGTAAATCAAATCGTTGAATACTTGGATTAAAATGTTGATATGTGAAAAATGGGTTATGCACATCCATTGATGTCTGAGGTAACAAGGAGGGGAAGAGGCTACCGAGGGGCTGAAGGATTAGAAAATAGTCCTCTGATTTCACTCTCACAAGAAAGCGAGGAGGAGCTCGCAGGGTTATCTCCAAGAAGCGCAATCTGATTGATAAAGAAGCGCATTCCACTAATACCACCGCCATCCACGCCATCACCTACATCCAACCCATCTTCACCTACCCCACCGCCACTACCACCGAGGGTTGCAATGGCAGGTGCGATCAAGTTATCAATACTTATAGGCGTAGGAATTGAGGAACTAGATTAGTTCTGGTTCATTGTAAAGGTTGTATGGGAAGCCCAAGGCATAACAGATGAGAACATCAAAAATGCTTCTCTGGTTAGCGTGTTGTAGGACTGCGCGTTGTCATGGTATATAAAGTACTCGAGCGATCACCCGAATGCGGGAATAGCAGCGATCCAGGATGCATTAAACAAAGAATTCAGCTGGCCAAAATAAAAAATGCAGTTGATCATCAAGTTCAAAAAAATCACGATGCTACCTAGTGAAACTCCATGGGATCGGGATCAGAGATTGAAGAGTACAATCTGCAAGGCTAACATGATTCTTACAGATGCGCAGCACTACTTGTGGTTTGTGGCATCTTTGACACCACATCTGAGGATGACACTATCACAGCAAAAGATCTCAACCCAAGCTAAAGCATTAGAGACAGCGATGAGGTTACATGAAACTCTGATACAAGATCCAAGGTTGGGAGTTCAGCAGATCCACGTGCAACTACAAAACCTGTGCTTAGAAATGCAAAGTTTGAAGCAAGAAAGAGCACCCCAACTGGAGGAGCATACAAAAGTAGGATGCATCAAATGCAAAGGTCAAGGGCATGACAAAAACCACTACCCTGTATTCGCGAACTATCTAGCAGGAGGGAGGTCAATGCCATTAAGGCTGGATGTATAAGCAGGGCCAAGTGTGGCACCTACCCTTTGGTGCATGATTTGTCAAGTGGGATAAAAGCATGCAACATAAAACTGCCACCTGTTCTAGAAATATACCCATACTGCGTAGTAGCTATAATGCAACTTCTGTAGGTCAGTGGGTCATGACAAGCAAACTTGTTGAAGTTATGAGCTAATGATGGAGAGGACCGCAACCTATCGAATGTAGACTGAGGCGTGGGGTTTTGACCCAGCTGCAGGGCCACGGAGGGGATTCCAAGGACGTGGATGAGGAAGAGGAATGGGGCTTGGGCAATGGCGCAGACAACTAATCTGTTATAATTGCGGCGGGCTGCGACACTACGCTCATGACTGTACTAACCCTACGAGAATATATTTTCCATACTATGAGTAGTTTGACCATGAAAAGGTAGATTGTCTGATGCTAATTTCCCAGATGAGGGAAAAGGGGGTATTGCAGCCCACTCCAACTCAAAATATCCAAATGATGAAGTTGGAACCATGCAAAGAGGACCCCAGCATAAACATGGTACTAAGGAGCGGCGCAACTATAGGGGGAGCTGTGCGGAAACAACTTGGAGGAGATGGGATGGATCATGATGCTCCTACAAGGGAACTTGACTTCGAGATGGAACAGGTGAAGGAGATGTCTAAAGATGCTCATAAGAGCTTCGCAGAAGTCTCTACTCCAGGTAGTAGGGATCCAATTGAGCCAGGAATGGATCCCTCTATGCTTACCACCTTTTTAGAGACATGTATGAAGTTGTTGCATGATAATAGATCCGTTAAAGGACTGCAAGAGCTAATCACTAAGTCCACCTATAGTTCGAAAACTGGGAAAACATGCTCTAGGCACCGGGTGGGATATGCAAATGAAGGTGCAAATCGGCAAGTACGATATGGACCATGTCATTCTGGATTTAGGGTCGAATGCGAATGTGTTGCCTAAGCAAATGTGGGAACGCATGGGTAGGCCCGCACTACAGTGGTCTCCTATTCAACTGTGGATGGCCAACCAGCAAAAGATCTTACCGGTGGGATGACTGCAAGGGGTGGCAGTGGACATTAAAGGCGTAAGTACGCAGGCCGACTTCAAGGTAATAGGAATTGTTGATGACAGTAATCCATACCCTGCATTGCTAGGAATAGATTTGGCCACGGACATGAATGGGGTCATCAACTTAAAAGATGAAAAATGACATTCGCGAAAAAGTCACTCCGGGTAATAGTTCTGCTGGACCCAGCTAAAGGAGCGCGCTACACCGAACTAGTGCACGACAAGTATAGTGGCAATGAACTAGACTACATCTACCAGATAACAGCACAAGACTAGGATCAGGTGAATCCCACAGCAGTTGTGAGAATCTCATGGGAGTGGGATAGTTCTTGCACCTTGGATTCAGATGAGGAGATCGAATGATGGCAGAACTAACTGCATGATGTCACAACACTCAATTGTAACATGATGACTAGATCACTACGACGCGTGATAACTGAGGTACGACAACAACTAGTGGACAATGACGCAACAAAGGAGGAGGATTTTGTCAACATTTGTGGAACTCTAATCATAAAGCAGAAATAGTAGGGGGTGACGGAAGAAGCACTGTGTGTGGAAATCACACTAGGATGGTGTGCACAGAGGAAGATGAGGTGGAATGAACGTGGAGGTAGAAGGCAGTTCCGGGTACAGATTAGAGGACGTGCGTAGTGAACGTAGCTAGGGTAGCCACGACAGAGTAGGGTAGGAACACATCTACAATGGAGGGCATGATTGTATGCTGTGCAACTATCAACCGAACTGAATCTGTGCATAATAGGGGTTCACTAGGCCGATAAGACCATAAAAAAAGTTGGGTGTGGCAAGGGAACTCTATCCACGGTCAGACGGGAAGTAAAGAGAATTTCCCCAACCACTTCCCCTGCAGTTCGACCTGAATGAGAAGACCTCGAAAAAGGGATCCAACAGTTGGAGGAAACCATTTGGTGCGGTAGCTTGAGACTTCGCGAACTGGAGGAAGTGGGGGCAAAGCTAAGGAGGAAAAGCGCGAGGCTGAATGAAGAAACTGACAAAATAAAATAGGAGGCACACAAACATGCCGTGTGAGCATGCGAAGGAAGGGACCAAACTTGGCCAGCCCTCTTATGATCCTAGCACCAGCCGTGACCCTACTATCATGGTTGCAACTACACCCTATTGAACAAGGGAGCACAAACCGTAATGCGCTATCCGATTCAAAGGTATGCGAAGGATGCCCACAGCCTAGGCTAGTAGGGAAAAGGAAGGCTTACACGAAGGGTGCAACCAGCTGACTATCTGTAGGAGGCCTAGTCTCAGTGCTCCACGTAGTTGAAATAGGGTGCGAGACTATAAAACAATCTGCAGGAAGGTTACACAATTCAGTCGTGGCGTGCAAGGCTAGTAAAAAGCATAGAATGCACCTACATGCTAGTGGCTACACTGCTGCATGGGAGGGATGGAAGGTGACCGTTGCAGTTATTTTTCATGATAAGGTGTCCCATTTAAGACACCGAGGAGAGGGCGGTGAGTAATTAAGACATAGGGGTAACCACCAAAATCACATTAATGAGCCACGAATAGAGAAAAAGGACAAATTTGAATTCGAAATAGTATATAAAAAACAAGTGAACTGTCACAGAATGAAGCTTGGTCATTCGAAGGTCAGGATGCCCTAGGTTCAAAATGAGAAGAGCAAGATGAATGAAAAACTATTGAAAGAAAGCCCGTGGTTTCAGGAATTTCTGAAGGAGCTATGGGAGTCATTACTTAGGTCGAGAACCACCACCAAGGACATTACATAGAATCCTACGCTGCAAGTAGCCAAAATCCCTAAATCACCCAAGATGCCACGGACCAAGAAGGACCCAAAGTACCAAGACCAATAAGGATGTCACCACGAAATCTTCGATTGAGCAAGCTAACAATGGAAGAAAAGGGAAAAGTTGTTACTATTGAAAGCGATGATGATGAAGAGGAACCTCCAACCTATGTTGAAGAAATAGAACCAAACAAAGAGGGAGAGGAAGATATCCAGCCAGTAAGATGACCCAAGTATGTTCCTCCAAGAAAAGGGAAGGCCAAGGTCCCTACAGATCTGGATGTCGTTGACAACATACTCATCACCTCGTATCTTTGTAAAGGGGTTCTGCTCGAAGGAAGAGTGACCGGCCGCATCTCGACTATGAAATTTGAAGACTGGGACCTTGCAAATACTGATACGTTTCCCCATTTAGCAACCAACGAACTAATGGAGAAAAGCATGGAGGGAATTGTTATGACACTTCAGCTGAAGGAGTTGCTGCGAAAGGTGGAGGAAGCTGGGGTACTCTATCTCCTACCCATTCCACATTTTTACAGGTCCCCTATTACAATATTGGTCATCTGACAACTACTCTCTTTGGTACATGATGGATACTTATGGATAGACAAACCCATCCCCATCACGACCGAACTTATTCACAAGATCTTGTGGCTTCCCTGTGAAGGAAGGGACCCCATAGAAATAGTTGATATCAGTGATGATGTGATGATGACAAAACCTTGAAAAATAAATAGAAATTGTAGAAAAAGCGGCAAGGGTATGCTTTTAACATTATTCCAGACAAAGGGCTCTATGCTGCTACCCAGTTGTTGGCAGGAAAAGTGATGTGGAAATGTCACACCAACGAGGTCCCATCAATAGTCATCGCGCTAGGGGAGCAATGCGCAGAAGGGGAACGGTTCAATTGGGTGTAGTTCCTTTGTGACGAATTCCTAACCAACTGTCGGGAGGCCCAAGAGGAGGGTAATACCTTCCACTATGCATGGTTGTTGTTATCCATCATGTTGGTTACAAGTGAATTACTCGAAGATAGTCAGTTTCGTTCCCTCGACCAGGATTGGCCAAAATCCGCCAAATACACGTCACTCTGGGTGACGAGGGACGTTGCAAGAATCCGGGACATCTTGATTTTCTGGATGCTAATGAAGAAAACATCTGACAGTGGATCAACCAGCAACCCCGTCTGTCCACCGAGATATATGAAAATGTGAAGAACATCGCCGATTTTAAGGCAGACATGCACCATGTATACATTCGGGCGCGCAAGGACCCAGACCAGATGTGGTCCACACTTCCCTTCATTACCATTGATAAGGCTATCTTTACGATATTGTATACCTAGCCACCAGAGTGGGGTGGACCCGATGCAGTGGGGCGCGATGAGACCACTATCCAATATCAAAAGTTTAAAGCTAAGTGCGTAGCATAGCAAAAGTGGAACAAACAACATGCTGCGGAAGTACAGGCGGCCTAGGAGGCAGCACAGGCTTCTACAAGTAAGGCAACCGTAGAAGGGGCTGTGATGACAAAGGATGAAAGCAGTCCGAAGGTGACCACAGAGTCGGCCATGGATACAGGGACAAAAGGAAAGTGCCAACCACCATGGGTTTGCTCTTAAAATGACTGCAGCCGACAGAATGGATGAAGCCACGGTAGAAGGCCAAGGAATCTAAATGGGACAGAGAACTTATCACATTGACCGAGGGTGACCTAGGTGACATAAGGGACACAGTTCGCAAAGTCACCCATGAAGCAATCAATGAGGCCATGTCGAAGCAGTAGATTGTGTTGGGGGAGCTCCACGGGCAGCTACAAGAACTTGGGGAATGGGCCTCATAGCTTGGAACCATCGCTACTCATGGAGTTACAGGTATGTCAGCCACTGAGCAACTGCTATAGGCCCAAATAGCCAATACTATCATGCTCCCAGCAAGAGCGTTGATAATAGAAAATGCGGCGGACAAAGCTGTGTTGGGCCAGCTTATGGGGCTTGGATTAAATTTGGCTTCCCTCCCGCACGAAAGCTTGTACCAGCTCCAAGATAGTGAAACAATGGAGCTCCGCACCAGGGAAGGGCACGTGGTACATGTACTCAATGACCAAAAAATCAATATAGAACTATTGAGCCTCCAATGGGATGAAGTGGTAGCACAAAATCAACAGTTGGAACAAATTGTAGAGGAGGCATGTTCTCGTGCCCCTGACCTAGAGATTGAAGCCGAGTTACCTGTTGGCATACAAATCCACAAGTTGGCTAGTGGTTTCTGCACAACAAAGGAAGAAGTCATGAGGGTCTAGTTGGATCTCAACTTATAGATCACAAAACTGAAACTCAAAGCACAACCTTCTACACCACCGGAGGTCACCAAACAGCAGAAAGGCATCATTCAATCCAGATGGGAAACAATAGCATGTGCTATGCAAGAGTTCTCCAACTTGTTGAATCAATCACTTATTATGCTCACATCATTACAGGAGGATCCAACCTTACAACGGTTGGAAATAGAGACAAGGGAGCTACAACAAACCTATGAGAATGTCAAGGGGACCACGCAGGCAGTTGCTATTATGCAGCGCTTGGCCCAAATGAAGGAGGCTTATGCTCTTAAGATATAGGTTGACACTGCTCGACAGAAGGAAGCAGTGATTAAAGAATGGACCGAGCCTTGGCTTGATGAGGCATTCACAGTTTCCACCCCCATCGAGCGAAAGGTGGCACACATGCAGGCAACATATGCATTTGGATAGGCAGCTAAAACAGATACTGATGCATCGATGGCTCGCGTAGAACAAGTACAACAGATGGAAGAAGAGTTTGTTGCAAGTGTGAGCAAAGCACAGAATTTGCTGCATGACCTTCGCACGAAGATTGTTGCACCAGCCGAGTGACTCAGGACGAGTCACAATGATTGTTTTGGGGGCCTATTGCGGAGCGGAGGCCCCACGTAACAGTTTTGGGGCCCAAAGCCCACACTTTTGGGTAAAAGTATGGTAAAGACTCTGCAAAGTGTGCGGAGTGCGAATTGTAATGAGTCAAGTCAAAGGGTTGTCTACACAAGAATAATGTAAAATAATAGGAAGTGAGTCGACTTGCCCATGGTCCGCAGACCAAGGGAATGTATAAATAGAGCAAGGCTCTATGGCTAGCGGCAATTTTTTGGTTTTAGATCTTGATGTTATGGGTTTATGAAGGCAATAATCTCTTCATCTATAAGTCTGAGTCAAGGGTGTTGATAGATAGATAGATGCTCTGCAATTATGTGTGCAGAGGCCTGGTAGAGTCCGCAACTGTGTGCGCAGACCCCTACAGCTGAGTGCGTAGGGCGGATCTAGTTGTATTGATGGAAGATATTAATAAAGATGATTTGTTTCTGGAATATCGTGGATCTAATGTATTCTGGTTTATGCATTTGTTATATGAGTTTATGTCTTTAAAAGAATTATGATTGCACACACTGGGTTTCATTGTTAAATGTTTGCTTAAAGACTATAACTAGAAGATCAGATCTGTAACAATTTCATTAATAAGAAAGTGCACCTACATAGATCTATGCGAAGCCCGATAACAGTAAAAAGTAGCGCGAGGTCGCAGAACGGTTTGTGACTTCTCCAAACCACATCAAGACATCCCAAGGGTGTGGAAACCTGGTTCTAGCACCCTCCAGTACTACCTCGAGTGAGACCTCAGCCTATGCTCCGCAAACTATTGCCAAAAGGGCCAGTAGCTGCAAGATTTGTTTGGCTAATAACTCTTTCAAACCTGGGTCAGGGCCTAATAAGCCAACAACTAACCAAAAAAACCCTACACTATCAGCCCTTTCGGCAAAAACCTTCTTAGTGCGGGTTGCAGTATCACCAGAGGAAGTATTGGGGGATGCTAGAACTAGGTTTCTACATCTAGAAGGTTATGTGATATGGGGTTAAGGAATTTTTTTAGTTTAAGACTTGATTTGACTTTCACAAACCCTTATCCTTGAAATCCCAAAAATAAATTGATTTCTAGTTAAATGGATTTATGAACTTTTCCTAAGAGTATAATTGTGCATAAAATAGCATATAACAGTAGATATAGAATTGGTGCTTGACTAATCTTCTTAAGGTTTAAGGTAAATACAATACCATGGTCTGAAAACCATGGGTGCGGCTCAAAATAATACAAAAACTAAGGGGCTTTGACTTTCCTAAAACCCCTTTACTCTTAGTGACCTACGCTTTGCTCCTTAAAATGTGGAGGATTTTACAAAACTTAGTGAAAAGTGGACCTAGGGGACCCCATCCTAACACCTACATAAAGACCACTCCCATAACATACCCACTAAAAATTGTCTCCATTTCAAAGGGCTAGTACAAGTTCAATAATGCTAGAATTGGTGCTTGACTAATCTTCTTCTTTAGCCCTTGAAAGGCCCTCTGTTGACCTTTCCTCCATTGGAAATTCTTTCCACTTACTGCTATGGTGTGGAGTGGTGCTACTAACACTGAAAATGAGGCTATAAATTTCCTTCGATATTGTGATACCCTAACGAAACTCCTAACCTTAGAAAAATCAGTAGACACCAATCATTTCACGATGGCTTCCGTAATGGCATGATCTATATTTATCTCTCCTCCACCTATCACATACCCTAGATACCAAATACTATTGTGAAAAATCACACTTCTTGAGATATTTTAGCAATTGTTGCTTATTTAATGTCTCCAACACCTGCCACAAATGTGATATGTGATCCTCCCAACTAGCACTATATACTAATATATCATCCAAATAGAAAACAACAAATGCATCTATAAAATGGAATAACATATCATTCATTAACTTCATCAACATAGTTGGTGCATTGCATAGGACAAATGGCATGAATTACCACTCATACAAACCTTGCCTGGTTTTAGAGGCAGTTTTCCAAATACTTTCTTCTCTAAATAAAACCTGGTGATATCCAAACTTCAAGTCCAACTTGGTGATGTATTTCTTTTGCTGCAACTAATCTAGCAAGTCATCTATCCTATGTAGGGGGTACTTGTTCTCAAACATGATTTTGTTTAGTGCCTGTAATCAATACATATTTTTTAAGTCACACCCTTCTTTAGAAAAATTATTATGGGTGACCCTCATGGTGATGTATTCAGTCAAATGGCACCCTATTCTAGTAGTCGCTTCACTTGTGTCTTCACCTCACTCACTTCTATAATAGATTATTTGTACAACCATGTTTGGAAATGGCGAGTCTGGTAATAAATATATCTTTTGTTGCACTTCCCTCTTGGGTTGTAACCCTTTAAGCTCCCAGAACACATCCCTATATTCCTATAACAACTATTCTAGTTGTTATTTCTATTTATTAGTACATCGCTCTAGTGACACCTTTGCTCTTCCTATCTATTCTATAGACTAATTTTCTCTTAAAAAGAGTAAAAAAACTTATTCCCATAACTGATCATTTTTTGGCTTGGTTGCCACTTACTAGTGAAAATTTTGGATTGCCCTTTTGCATGCTAATGGTGAACTATTTCCCATGCTTGACGAGATGGGACTGGTTGGATCTCCACATGAATATTTCATCCCAGATATACATGTAGGGACTTCTAAACACCATCCCACATTCATAAAGGGGAATTGCATCTAGTTCTACTTCATCAATAAAATTAGTATTTATAACAAATATAATTTTGCACTATTTTGTTACCTTTAAATATGCATCCTTATTTACTAATCCCACTAGATATGGGCTTGGATGATCATGAACTTACAATCGTAATTTGTTGACCCACTCTATTGCAATAAGGTTTATGTCTAATCCTAAGTCAAACAAAGCATCAAATTTTGCCTTTTTAATGTGCATCTTTATATGGAAGAGCTTAATCTTTTCATTCTCTTGTTGTTGTTGAAGGCTACTAAAATTCTCCTCCATCTACATTGATGTACAAATGTTATTCTCATCCATATCAAAGCTAATTTGAGTTTGGTTACTCAAATTAGTGGTCATGAGATTATTCTTTTTATTTTCTTTCTTTTTGTTCTTAAGGTTAAGCTACTTATGCAACTTCCAACACTTCTCCTCTTTATAATTTTTAGTATTATAGGAGTTGCAGTGGTTGTTGGGATCCTTGCACCAGCGTCATATGGATGCCATATTTTTATCTTTTCCCCATTTCCACTTCTTCTTCCCCTCCTTAGAATCATCTTGGTGCTCCTTTTGCTTCAATCCACTTGATTTCCCTTTCTCCTAGCCTATGTTCTCTAGATACTATGCCTATACACAAACCTCATCCATTGATTTGGGCTTAAGAAACATCAATTGCTTCTACAGATGGATATACAAACCCCCCGAATACTTTAGGAGTACATCTAGGTTATTTTGGGAGATACACAACATTATGGACATCTGTCTAAACTCTATGATGTATTCCTATACACTCTACGTCTGCTCCTACCTAAGGTAGTGTCACTGGATCCACTTGTCCTCTACATACCTAAAAGGGTAAACTAGTGACATTATGAGAGTTTTAAATTCCTCCCACTTAGTCATTAGAGGATATCCCTCTCACCTCAAAGTTTATGTGTGGATTTCTCACCAGGTTAAGGGATGACCCTCTAAATTTAGTTGCGCAAATGAATATTATATTCTTCCTCTATCTGATGAACACTAAAAAACAAACTTCTAATTGTTCCATCTAGTGATTTAGCTTTATGGTTTTTATATCACCTTGGTACAACTTGATGTCAACCTTTTCTTCCATTCTCAACACATAATGTGAATGGTTCATGACTCTAAATATGGGTTTATCTTTTTTGAGTCCTTTCTTTGGCTCATTCTCTGTTTCTTCCTGATCTTTTGATATATCTTATGATAATTCCTCTATTGGTTAAGCCTTTAGATCCCCTTTCAAAGGTGATGTGGTGGATGGAGGATGTCAGTCAATTCCTTTTAGCTAGAATTTTGTCACATTTTATTTATCAATCCAGGTTTGTAAACTTGTGAAGTATAATGCAAAATATAGGTTAGGACTGATTTATAACTTAAATTAATGAAAATTGAAATGAAATAAAAGCTATAATCTATGAAGAACAATTGCAATTCACTAATTCAACATAGTAATGGTTTTAAGAATTTTTAAATCTTCACCATGTAAATAATTGTTATGAGATAGTTACAAGTTTAATTTGATCATACTATACTTTAACTATTAATTTTGCAACTGAAGTTCAACTTTTTATTATTCATCTAGAAGATTCATATGAGTATCCTTCACTGTGTTGGAATTCAAACTGTAAATAAACTGCAATAATTACAAATTGTAATCAATAACAAATTTGAAAGAAAAACTCTCTAAAATGTAAACAATTCAAATTAACCATAATTTCAAAATTTAAAATACGTCACTACACTTTAAAATCGGAATATATCTATGACTAAATAAGGAAAGGAGAAAAAAAGTAGTGTGCTTCCGAAACACAAGGGGACCTTCCTGGCTTGGTCATGTGAAAAATGAATTAGTGAACTTTTAAACTACTACATCCATGGTTATAAAATCATTCAAACAAGAAGAGCACACCACAAAAGTTTTTAACCAACAACATAGTTATATTAAATGTGTTTCCAAGTAACGATAATTTTTTGTGTCCCCTCATTGGAGCTAAAGATATATATACAAACTTAATATAAAGTTTATTGAGAGTTTTTATGCACACTTTTAGAAAAAAATAACAATATCACATTTTGTGGATCTTATGAGATGGAGCTATCAAATATGTGTAAGAAACTAAATCTTGAGATCCTCGTCAATTAAATCCATAGTTGGTGCTAATAGTTCCATTCCAATTCATGTCATTTTCCACCGCTTAATGATTCTAGCAAGACTTTGACCATTTAGACACTATTTGATTACTTTGAAAATGCTTTGAACATTCAACCACAACTATAGCATTGACCTCACTCTTGTTTTGAAATTGTAGATACTAGGTTAACTTCAATAGGTGGAAGAGCTCAATATTTCCTTTTACCATGTCCTCTAACTTGAACTTGTGTTGAATCATGTCTGCATGTTACACATTATTTTGTCATACCTCCTATTCACTTCCCGTTTCATATCCTAAAGTTCCAAAACATTGACTACTGTGTAGCATATCCGTCATGATATACAAGCCAAAACCTCCCTGAAGAATCAAAGGAAAACTACCCTAAATCCATTCTAGAGAAGGTTTCCTAAAAACCTAAGTTTTGGCATCAGTGAATTTTGCTCCACTGTCTACATGTGCTAATGGCAGGTTCGTTAGTATACACTCATGCTGCCAGCGTGGGTTTTTGTAGGAAAACCCACACTCAACCTCTTCTAGCAATTTTTCCCAAACTAGAGGAGAAGCTTCACTCACTAGAACCTTCGGGAACAATGAGCTGGATATTGGTTGTTGTTGATATGGTTGAGCTCTCTCATATAAGCCTCTTCATCTAATCATCATGGGCTTTCCCCTTGATATGTGTACCTTCCTCCCTCTTTTGTGGATCCATAACTCCCTCTCCCTTCCTATAAATTCACTCTCTTCCATCTCCAAATGGTTGGTCATTGATTGTTTCATCCCCATGCTAAGATTATGCTTACATGATACCCATTCTAGCTTGGAGAAGGAGTGCTTGAAGAGTCTTTGCTTGGACTTGGAAATCCACCAAAAGGAGGTCTCCAACGTCAAGGCATAGGTTGTATGATTCCCTTTTTAGTTTCTTAATATATACATCTGATGTTCACTTTCCATAATTGTGTAATGTTTATGCTATTAGATTAATGTTCCTTGATCTGTTAAGTAGTTCATTTTTTTTGTAATCCATATATGCTCTCGTAACTTGTATAGTACTTTGATCTTCCTTGCAAGTACCCAGGCGTGAAGAATAACTAAAGAGCGAGGCATGGAGCGAAAGATTCACATCCATCTCCAAGGATCAAACCATTAGCATTAGAGTGAGGTATGTTTCTCCTTTTCTCTGCATCTATCAAACATAAGCTAGGAAAGTGTATGTTAGATTGTTTAGTTTGTTGCTAGACCCACTCATTGGACTAGAGGGATTGCCTCTGTCCGCAGAGGAGACTTTCCTTCACAACAATATATCCATGTGAACCTCTGATTTGACTACAAAATTAAGGACTAGTCACAAAATGTGTTAGTTTCTATATCTACAACATTTTAATTTTTTTTTACAAAGAAATATAGAAAATATAGAAAAATGGACATGTTTAATTTCGCTTTTTCCACTTTACAAAATTTTTAGCTCATACATGATTCTATAGCAAAATGATAGTATTGTAATATGGAATTATGGTTGTGGTGAGCTTATAAGAATAAAATAGGCAAAACAAATGATAACATAATGGCAAAAAGAGTCCATTTTTAGGCTTCGACATTCCCCCACGTTGAGCATTTTGCATGTCCTCGTGTGCTTACAAAATTGCGGTTGTTTTGGAGTTCTTCTCTTGCTAGATTATGATATTTGTTAATTAGAATAGGATATCCAAATTACTTCTTGAAGCTTGCTACTTTCACATTGCAATAGACCATTTTGGCTTCCTCAAAAGGATCCTTCCATTTAATTTTTTTATTTTTTATTGAAGCTTTTTATCGCCTTTCTTCAAGTTCATATTCTTATCATACCAAAATTTTATTATTTTCAACATTTTCTCATTCTGGGTTTTCAAAACTTGATTTTCACTTTTAATGTGTCATTCCATAACTTCTAGTTCTTTGATTTCTTCTTTCAAATTCACTATTGTATCTTTTTCCATGTGGAAATCAA
Organism: Pinus taeda; assembly: GCA_000404065.3. Taxonomy (NCBI): domain Eukaryota; kingdom Viridiplantae; phylum Streptophyta; class Pinopsida; order Pinales; family Pinaceae; genus Pinus; species Pinus taeda. The sequence continues at coordinate 13,387 of APFE031610049.1, read as the reverse complement.
ATGGTGGATTATAATCAGGATAGGGAACTGGACTATATAAAGGAAGTGGTACTTGATTAAACTGTGTGTCTTTTTTGAGAGCATCAATATACTCATAAACCTTCTATTGTTCTTCATCAATTTCTAGACTATTATGTTTCTAGCTCTGGGGCTATGGATAACAATGATTTAGAGACTTTTGGTCTCTTCTTGTTGTCTTTTGAAGAGTAATTTTTTGGTGGGTTGTTATTTTCTCCATCATACTCATCAACTTCAATCACTTCATTATTATCTTGCACCTTCAATATATTAATCATACTATGAGTAGTTCTTTGAGGTCCATCCATGAATTCTAGAATCTTGTTTAATACAATTTTTGCTTTTGTGGTCTTTGTATTTTGCTATGGTGGGGTTTCTCTATAAGGGTTTATTCATTTCCCCTTTTACACTTTTCTTCTCCAATTTCCTTTCTTTCTACTTCTATTTTTTATTGTGCGTTTGAATTTTTTTTTAGGCTTAAATCCTTTTTATTTTCTTTCCTCTTATTAGAAGCCACCATCATAGAAACCATAGACTTAGGAAATATAGGATCATGGTTTGAAAATTTCATCTTTGAAACCCTAGCCCTAGTTCATTTCCTCTTTGTGCTTCAAACCTCTACTTCTTGAGAACTCTTGGGGACTTATTTGAAGAAATTTCTTAGAAGAAATGTGTCCCAATTATCCCCTCATTGATGTATCTCAACCTCAATCAAAATTCTAAATTATAACCAGTGCAAAATGAGACAAACTTCTATCTATGTTCCTTGAGTTATGCTCAATGTTAAAATCCGTCTTTTTAAGACCGTTGAGGAGATAATGTGGTAAATTTATTTCATGGGATTTCTAAAAATGAAGTAATATATGAACATGATAAAAGAGTACCAATTCAGACCTTCCCTCAAAGGTGACGTATTTCTAAAGAAAAAATAAAATGTCTCACCAATTTTTCTTCAATGCAGATGTAGATATACCCTTACACCAGTTCATAACCATCTCAGGGTTTACGAGAAAATTTTACCTATGTCCTCATTGATATTTTGATTCTTGTACCAATTTTCACCAGTTTTGGGTAAATTATGTTTCCTCTACAAGGAAACATTTTGTCACCCTAAGTTGTACATCTCCAATCTCTTCCTTGACTCCATTAAATGTTTTAGTGAATGCTTTGGTTACTTCTATATCATATCCTTGAAACTTCTCTAAAAATTTCAACCACCTAAATTTTCCAAATCTCCTTCTACACTTTTTATAAAGCCTTTAAAAATCTAAATTTTATTGGCTTATATCTTACTACTAGTGCCAGCACTCAATTTTGAAGAAGTCCATTCCTTCAAACTTTACTCTTATGTCATCAGTTATACAGTAATGTGGAACGGGAGTGATGAGAAGAAATGAAAGAAAATGAAATGGAAAGGTGGTGAAACAAGTTTAGGACTTCAATGCTTTCAGTGGAAATAATGATGAAAGATTAGATCCATCCTTTATAATAATCAATATTGTTAGTTGTTGATGGGATCGAGAAGACAAATTTCTATGAACTTCTCATTACGATGATATGATGGATTAGATTAGAGATATTGGTGGATCATGTGTCATTGAAATCATGGAATGATACTATAATATTAGTAATGGATTATATACCTTTTGAGCCTTGTTTATATATCAAATATTGTTTCCATACTTTCTAAGTTTTATAACCCCTTTAATAAAAACAATCCAAAAGTTGTTACCTTTGTGTTACCTTTGGCTGGATTTTGATGATTTATTGATGCTTGTGTTAGACCAAATATCACACTTGGGTTGGGAGGGGGGGTGGTGTTGGGAGGAGTGAATCAATGTGGTGGAAAATTGATCATTTCAAAACATTTTATTAATAAACAATAATGTAGTAGTGTATCATAACAATTCACATCAAAACGTTAAATGAAACCATGCATTAAGAAGCCCCCATCACATCAACACAAGAGGAAACAAGCTTTTACATGGAGACCCTTATGGGAGAAAAAACTTAAATTTCTCCTCTTCTTAAATTTATTACACATATTTTTAGGCACCGGCCCACTGGAGGCACCCACCCCCAATATGTGCAAGAAACTACTTTCTATAGGATACAACTGGATTGAGGCACTAAAATAAAAAATATGCAATTAGCCACTTGTAATGACGGTGGTAAACCCTCCAACATGTCAGGGGATCTCCCTAGTAATAATTCCCAACTAGACCTCAGGTTGTTTGGACTAGGATTCCTGACAATGGGTAGTAAAGTAGTTCCTTGACCGTGGTAGCGCATAGAGGGAAGTATGATAACTTTGTCGGAAGAAAGTGTGTGACCTTGCAGCAATTCAAGTGAGATGCATGTGGATTCTAAAACACAGAGGGGAAAAGGAAGTGTGTCCCTTAGAAGCCTGTAATAGTACATGACCTGAAAGGAACACATGAGCGGAATGACATCACAGGCTGGAAGAGGAATAGTCCACAATCCAAAGTGATAGGTTAATACAACAAAATGTCTTCAACAAGATTCATACAATTGCATATAAAATAGTTCATACACAAATCTGTAAGTTAAATAACATACATTGCTAAAGTAACTAGAATATTCTAACTACAATAACAACATATGCATGAAAACATGTTGGCTCAATTATATTATTAAGTGACATTTCCATCGATACATGCACCATTGATAGCCACTAGCCCCAATAGTGGAACATTACAGTCAACATCACCTCCTCCTCCAAAGAGATGTACTTTCTCTACATTGTGGAGAATCCAAGGCTCATCACAATACTCTCCAAGCCTTCTCTAAGCAATTCCTAGAAAAAATATTGGCTCCCAAAAGCTTGTTCTATGAAGTATGAGGTTCTATTTATAACAAAGGGTGGCATGACCCTTTACATTCCCCTTTGTGACTCTTCAACTATGCTCATGACTCTTCAACTTATTTACAAATAACTATTTACATTACATAGTTACTATTCACATTCCACTAATGACACTTGGAATTTTACTTACAAAATATTTACAAGTAATATACATTTTCCACATGTACCCATGTGAGACAAAATAGGCTAGAGACAACCTAAGGAGACACAACACTATGACTCCAAAGTTTGGGACAATACCAACTCAAAAACCTCCACTTGATTATTCTTGATCACATAGTGATGCAAATCTTGGTACTATGCTATGATGTCCCCAAACTACATGATGGTGTCTTCCTGATAGTGGACTCTATCCTCCATAGCTTCTGGGTATATGGTCTTGTAACCTATTTCCATCTCATCCTAAAGCATGTGGAGCATGCTGTAGACAATGGTAGGACCACCAGTGTGACTTTTCATTTTTAGTGCGCTCAGCTACAAGTCATCACTAGTGGCCTCTTGCCTTAGCTGCTCCATGTACCTCTTTACCTCTAACCGGACTTGGTTCTTTTTCTTAGCTTTAGTGAGGGAACCTGCATCTTTTCACTCTCTTCCTTAGTTGTTCGATTTTCTCGTACATCAACCTGTATTGGTGTTTTTTTCTCTATCATTGTACCTTTCCTTCATTCTTATTCCCGCTTCTATTTCTCTTCTTGTTATTTCTTCCTAATTTCTCATCCTTCCTTCGGTTGTTATTTTTCTTGTTGTTGTCTCAATTATGCTACCTACATATTTTATTTTCTTTCTTCCTCCACCCTACTATCAATGTCCCCTACTTCCTTTTTCTTTTTCTTTCAAAGTTTCTTGCATGAAGATTGAATCTGCTTTTTCTCTACAACTTTGTTCTCCCTTTATTATGTTAGAAATTTCCTCATTCCCTAATATTGTACTAGATTGTTGCCTTCTACCACTGTTTTTGGTCTTGCTGCCATGCTAGTGTTGATTCATTTTCTATAAATAGTTGGACATCTACATATATTGGCACTAAACTCAAAAATGTGCAATTAGCCACTTGAAATAAGCTACAACTTGATTGAGGTGCCAATGTGTTTATGGTGCTAAACCATCCAACATGTCAGGGGATCTCCCCGGTAAGAACTCCCAACTAGACCTCCCACTTTTTGGACTAGGAGTCCCAACACTAGGTAGTAAAGTAGTACCTTGACCATAGTAGCGTGCAGAGGGAAGTATGATAACTTTTCCAGAAGAAAGTGTGTGACCTTGTAGCACTTCAAGTGAGATGCATGGGGATTCTAACACACAAAGGGGAAAAGGAAGTGTGTTCCTTAGAAGCTTGTAATAGTACGTAGCTTGAAATGAAAACACGAGTGGAATGAAATTACAGGTTGGAAGCAGAATAGTCTAGAATCCAAAGTGACAAGTTAATACAAAAACACATATTCAAAAAGATTCATACAATTGCATAGAAAATAGTTCATACGCAAATGGGTAAGTTAAATAACATACATTTCCAAAGTAACCAGAATAGTCGAACTACAATAAAAACATATGCATGAAAATGTGATGGCCTAGTTATATTATTAAGTGAAAGTTCCATCCATTGACAACTATTAGCCCTGATAGTCGAACATTACAATCAACATCTCCTACTCCTCCAAAGAGATGTACTCGCTTTACATTGTGGAGAAGCCAAGGCTCGTCACAATACTCTCCAAGCCTTCTCTAAGCAATGCCTAGCCAAAATATTGCCCCCTAAAATCTTGTTCTGTGAGTTATGAGGTTCTATTTATAACAAAGGGTGGGATGACCCTTGACATTCCGCTTTGTGACTCTTCAACTTCTTTACAAATAACTCTTTACATTACATAGTGACTATTCACATTCCACTAATGACACTTGGAATTTCACTTACAACATATTTACAAATAATATACATTTTCCACATGTACCCATGTGAGAAAAAATAGGCTAGAGACAACCTAACAAGATACAACATTATGACTCCGAACTTCGGGTCAAGACAAACTCGAAAACATCCACTTAATGATTCTTGGTCATGTACTGATGCCAAGATTGGTACTGTGATATGATGTCCCCAATTTTCTTGATGGTGTCTTCCTAATAGCAGACTCTTCCCTCCATAGCTTCTGGTTATATGATCTTGGAACTTGTGTCCATCTCATCCTAAAGCATGTGAAACATGGTATAGACCATGAAAGGACCCCCAGTTTGCTTCTACATATTTGGTGCACTCAGCTCCAAGTCATCCTTGGTGGCCTCTTGCCTTATCTTCTCCATGTACTTGTCAACCTCTAACAAAACTTCGTTCTTATGCTTAGCTTTGGTGAGGGAACATGCATCTATTCATTCTCTTCCTCACCTATTGGATTTTATTGCTCATCAACTTGTATTGTCATTTTTTTCTCTCTCGTTGCATCTTTCCTTTGTTCTTTTTCCCTCTTTTTTTCCCTTCTTGTTCTTTCTTCCTTAGTTCTCGTCCTTCCTTCAGTTGTTTTTCTTCTTGTTGCAGTCTCAGTTATGCTACCTGCAAGATTTGATTTTATTTCTTCCTTTGCTATGATATCTATGTCTTCTACTTCCTTTTGCTTTTGTTGTCAAAGTTTCTTGCATGAAGATTGAATCCGGTTTCACTCTTCAGCTTTGTTCTCCCTTTATTATGTTGGAAATTTCCTCGTTCCCTGATCTTTTATTGGATTTTTGCTGTTAGAAAATTATATATTAAGGAGAAATGGAACACATAAAATATTTTAGAAATATAAACACATAAAACAAGAGAGACACAGATATACGTGGTTCACCCAGTTTGGGCTACATCCACCCCAAATAGCCAGTCCTTCCTTTCTATTATCCAGCAAAATGAAGAGACACAACCTACAATAGATCTATTGTAATATCCTCTATTTTCCCTCACAGTCTCATGTCTTTGTTTCTCGCTCAGAGAATACACATCTATTACACAACCTCAAATACAATGCCCTCATACAAAGAGAGAGGTTGCCTTCTAGGGCAAAAAACCCTAATCTAAACATAAGTTCTACCGTCAGATCATCCGCCTAATGAATAGCCCAGATTGACTAGAAATTACTATACTTTTACAAGGAAATTTTACATCTGTTTTTAGCTTCGGGGGCGCTACCCCCAAAACCCCCGCTGGGGGACCGCTGGCCCCCAGACCCCCCCAACTAGGGGGGATCAGCCCCCCCGAACTCCCGTGGGGTGGACAAGTCCCCCCCGCACCCCCCCGCATGGAGGGGTGTACAAAATTCCTGGGGTATACATCTGGCTAAAACAAAGACCTCTAAACAATCATGCTCCATACTCAGTAATCTCCCACTTGGATAATGATTGTAGCAACTCCACCGCTGCTTCATTTGTTGGACAATGACTCCTATTTGGACTTGGCTGTTTCTAATCTTCATTGTCATCCTTGAAGACCAATTGAAACTGAGCATATTCTCAGTTTCTACCTGGTTACAACTTTTTTTAGCATATCTGTAGGATTCTGGCTAGTGTGTATCTTTTCCAGCTTTAACTCTCCATCTTCCAACACTGATCGTATGAAATGGTACTTGAGCTATATGTGTTTAGTCCTGGAATTAAATGCTGAGTTCTTTGCAAGATGAATGGCACTTTGGCTATCACTATATAACGTGCCCATATCATGCTCCTTACGCAATTCACCCATAAAACTTTGTAACAAAATCATTTCTTTACTAGCCTTTGTAGCAGCAACATACTCTACTTCTGTTGTTGAACGTGCAACAACACTTTGGATTTTTGAAACCCAACTAACAACTGTTCCACCTACAGTAAATACATATCCTATAGTGCTCCTTCTGTTATCTCTGTCACCTGCCATATCTGCATCAACATATCCCTTTAGAGAAATGTTTGAACCACCAAAGCATAATGCTTGATTTGTGGTACCTTTCAAATATCTGAGAATCCATTTCACTGCCATCCAATGTTCCTTTCCTAGATTGTTCATGTACCTGCTTACAACTCCCACTGCATGTGCAATATCAGGCCTTGTGCAGACCATTGCATACATTAAGCTTCCAAATGTTGATGCATATGGAACTTTAGACATATAATCCATGTCTTCTTTGGTCTTTGGGCACATTTCCTTACTAAGTTTGAAATGGATAGCAAAAGGTGTACTAATTGGTTTTGCATTGTGCATATTAAATCTTTTCAACACCTTTTATATGTACTCATTATGAAACAATGTTAATTTACGATTTTTCCTGTCTCTAGTTATTCTCATACCAAGGATTTGTTTTGCAGCTCCCAAATACTTCATTGCAAATGAATTTGCCAATTTTCTTTTGAGCACATCTATTTCCTACATGTTAGACCCTGCAACAAGCATGTCATCTACATACAATAAAAATATAATATAGCTGCCATCATTTTTCTTTTTTAGATAAACACAATGATCAGAGTGACATCTAGTATAACCTTGTTCATACAAAAGCTTGTCAAATTTTAGATACCACTGCCTTGGAGCCTATTTTAAGCCATACAAGCTCTTCTTCAACCTACACACTAGTTTCTCCTCCCCTTTCACTTCATATCCTTGTGGTTGCTACATATATATTTCTTCCTCCAAATCCCCATGGAGAAAGGTTGTCTTTACATCTAACTGTTCAAGATGCAAATCTTCAACTGCTACTAGACTTAAAATAGTTTTGATTGCAGCCATTTTAACAATAGGAGAAAATATTTCATCAAAATCAATACCTTTCCTCTATGCAAACCCCTTCACCACAAGTCTAGCTTTCTAGCTCTGTTTTCCTCCATTTTCTTCCTTCAGCCTATAAGCCCATTTATTCTTCAATGTAGTTTTTCCTACAAGCAACATGACTAAGTCCCAAGTCTAGTTATGCATTAAGAAGTCCATCTCTTCTTCCATGGCTACCTCCCACTTCTTCCTGCATTGCTTCTTCATAACATTTAGGTTCACCAAAATCAATCAACAATAAATAATATAATGAAGGAGAGTATCGTTCAGGGGGGCTACTTATCCTGGTAGATCTTCTAACACCACTTTCAGGTGTTTGAGGTGCCTGCTGTTGTTCTTGTGGTTGTTGATTATTATTATTTTCAAGCGCCTTTACCTTTTCAGTGATTTCATCAAGAACTATGTATTCCTTGTTTTATTTTTACTATTTATTTTCCTGCAAGTGATTCTTATACAAGACATTTTCATTGAATATTACATCTCTGCTCCTAATGATTTTGTGATTTTCGTAATCATATAAGTGATAACCAAAATCATTAACACCATATCCAATAAAGGTACATTTCTTTGGCTTTTCCTGAAGCTATGTTCTATTTTCTTTATCAATATGGACAAAGGCCTCACAACCAAAAGGCTTTAAAAAGGAGTAGTTTACCTTTTTACCTATCCATGCTTCCTTTGGAACACCACCATCCAAAGAACTTGAACGCCCTCTATTTATTAGATAAATAGCATTATCTACAGCATCTGCCCAAAATTGTAAAGGCAATCTTGCATGCAATCTCATGCACCTTGCATGCTCCATGATTGTTATGCTCATCCTTTCTGACATACCATTTTCTTGTGGTGTTCTTGGAACTGTCTTCTCTTTGTGAATTCCATGCTCTGAACAATACCTATCAAGCTCCTTGTTGCAATATCACCTCCATTTTCTGATCTAAGACACCTCAATTTCTTTCCTATCTTAATCTCAACCAAAGCTTTCCATTTCTTGAAAGTATCAAATACATCAGATTTATTCTTAATATAATAAATCCAAGTTTTTCTAGTTGCATCATTAATAAAAGTAACATAATAACGAGATACACCGAGAGATGATACCTAAGCAGGTCTCCATACATCTGTATGCACAAGCTCTATTTTTTCACTCTTCTTTTCTTTCCCAACTCTAAGAAATCTGACTCTCTTCTGCTTTCCATAAATGCAATTCTCACAGAAGTCCAAATCAACATTCATCAAACCCAGCAACAAATTCCTTGAGTGAAGAATCTTCATCCCCTTCTCACTCATGTGTGTGAGCCTATGATGCCATAATTCTGCATCTACTCCTTTCGAAGTTAAAGCATTAACAAAGTTAGAAATACCATTGCATAAATACAATGTACCAACCTTTTCACCTTTTTCTATTACCAGGGCTCCTTTCGTGACCTTCCAAGCTTTATCTGTGAAAGTTTTCATACAACCTTCACTACCTAACTGCCCTGTTGAAATTAGATTTTTCTTTAGATCTGGAACATGCCTTACCTCCTTTAGTAGCCATTGGTTTCCATTCTATTGTGGGAATGATACCTTGAGTCTTATCTGCAAGAAGCGGAATGGATAGCTGCCGGATATGTCCCCTCATTTAATGAATACTTGAAAAATGGTCTCGCTAGCTCAGGGATGTGTGTCTTAAATTTGATTCCGCTTCTGTTAATGGGTCAAATTCTGTTAGTCTATGCATCCAAGCTCCAAAATGCCTTGGAATTGACGATCCAACTCAAGGACGACATCATAGATTTTGAGGTATTTGATATTAATAAAATTAAGCTTTATTTTAAACAAGATGAGATTAGTGTTTGTTTTAACATTTTCCATTATATGTGCAGCAAGAGAAGGAACACAGTGAGGTGGCTTCAATTTTAGAGTGTTACCTCAAAGACAATCCGGAATGTACCCGTGAAGATGCTTTAAATCATATGAAAGGCATCATGGATCTTTCTATCAGCCAACTGAATTGGGAATTTCTAAAACATGACAATGTGCCACTGTGCTACAAAAGGTTTACTTTCAATCTTGCACGAGGCATGCACTTCCTCTTCAAATACGAAGATTTCGTATCCATTTCTGACAGTGAGATAAAAGACCAAGTATTCAAACTTCTTATGGAGCCAGTGCAGCTCTGAATATTATAGTCATGGGGCATAGCCTTATTGATTGCGCAAATAGGTTTACATGTGATGGTCTTATATTATGTGACCACTATACTCCATGTCAGTATAAATGTCTCTCAGAATATTCCATGTTTCTTGGTCTAAGGGCACAAAGTCCCACCAACCCTTTATATTGTTAAAAGTGATTTATCAAATGGATGCTGTCATTATTGAAATTTATTATCAAGATTTCCTTACTTATACATTACTATTTTCAGTCATTTTTCCACTTTATTAATTTCATTAATTTTTTCAATCTTTTTCTTATGATTTATTGTGTCTATTAATTTCAAAATAATGAGTTAAAATATTAATCTATAATAGATATCAAATGTTTATATTTATAATTTGTAAATAAAATTTATTAGAATATTATAAACCAATACTATTCATTATAAAAAAACATCAAATACTTTATCTCAATAAAACCAATAGAAGGTTAACATGCACTTTCTCATGCAAATGCTATGTGGAGATATTTTGATTAATGTATTCTTGATGCAGGGCAGACCTGCAATAACCAGGATCTTTCTTCACTCATGCATATAAAAGCATGCACCTAAAGTAATTGTCCAATTCCATTTCAACACATGGCAATTTTCAACACATCTGTCGAAGCTTATAATTTCACATTCATGGCAAATTCATATTCTACCATTTACTGCAGAAAATTTTTCCCAACATATAGTGTAACTTTATAACTCACAAATTTAAAGTGATTCGCACTTATGCCAATGCTCACAATTTATTTCAAACAGAATTCAATCTGATCAGAATTCAAGTTAAGCAATCTGATGAGAAGTGTGTATCAATCAGATGGATATGCACACAAAAATATGAGAAAAATTAATTAAGAAATAAAATATTTACAAGAGAATTCATGGCCTATCATTCTTCATTCTCACTCCTCCTCTCTCACTCTCTCTCTTTGATCTGAGAGCTTTGCTACCATTTTTTTATAACTAAGGATAGGCCTTCTTGGTCCTTATCTTTTAGAAAAGAAGACTTTTCTTTTTTTTACATAAGGAATTAAAGCTTGAAGCTTTATTCCCAGCTTTTATCCTAATTTTCTCTTATATCCTTTTATTTAAAAAGAATATTTACATTATCTTTATTTTCCTATTAAAAACAAAATACTAAAATTATCACACCCCCTCTTTATTCCAGATTTACAAATGAGGACGGTCTCGATGCTCCTGCATCATACACCCACCCTTAAAATTAATCATGATCTCCTGATCATGTGCCTGGATCCCATACTTTGTGCTACAAGTTTCCATTTGCAGCTGCTTTTGTCTGTTGTTCTTCTCCAGGTCTCCATACCTTATGCTGCTTTGCTCCACTGGCTGCACTCTTGCAATCTTCTGATGTATTCCTCTTGTTGCTGCTATTTTGCTTCACTACTACTGGTCTCGTCTGGGATTCTTTCACCATCACCCGCTTCATCAATTCAATTTCTATGTCTAATAGACTTTCCCCAGCATCTTCAATAAAACCTGTATTCACAAAACAATTGTTAGAATAAAAAACATAAGGCATCAATGCCTCTTCTGTTGCTATTAATCCACATGTTGCTCTATCTATCGCTATGGATGTTGTTGCCACTGTCGCCATAGATGTTGCTACCTCCCAAACTGCATGTCCCTCTACAACATGCTTTGGCTCATCACCTGCAATTCCATCTGCAATTTCATCTTCAACTTCATCTGCAACGTTTTCTTCTAGTTCACTACATTGGCCTCTTTCTTCTGCAATGTACCTGTCATACTGTGGATTCTCCAACCAGTATTCTAACAATGCAATTTCTCTGTAGCATCGCTGAAGCATATCTTCCTCACCTGCATTCATACATAAACTTTTAGTATGAACTGCTACTTCTTTTATCTGTGCTTCAGACTGATTCACATCTTCTGTATCCATAAGAACTTCCTCTTGTGCTGTAACAATTTTATAAGATGGTAAATCTTCCTCAATGTCTGTAATCACATCACAATTGTCAGCTATATAAACACAAGATTTCACATTATCCATCTCATCTAGATCTGCCCAATAATTCAAGAAATCATCAATAATCTTCTCTTCTGTTAACTGCATGTGTAAATCTCTTTTCTGTTGTAGCCTCTGCCACTTCACTCTCTTCCTCATCAGTAAACCATGTCTCTGGTCTCCCACATTTTCCCGCAACAACTTCATCAAAAGCTCAAGATGAGCTGCTATCTCAGCTTTCTCTTTCTCATACTCTTCCTGAGTCAACTGCTGTCTTCTACCATTTGCCTTCGCATATTTCTCCTTCCTTCTTCTATGGCCTCTTTCTGAACCTCTGCTCTCTCCTGTATGACTTTTAGTAGTCATCTCCTTCGCCGTGATTTGCTCCCCTATCAGTTGCATGAAGCGTCTGCCACAACAAACTCTCTTGTTGCCACTTGCCTCACCAATCCTTCCCTCCGGATCTGGTCTTTTGGTAATCATTGGTCCTCTGCTGGAACCTTTTGAGCATCCTCCACTGCTCCTGTAGGCTTCTCTCATCTGCAACTTATTCAACCTCTGTTGAATCTTTAGGTTCTGCCACATTCACTTCTCCTTCCTCCCGCTGAGATTTCTTCACTATTCCTGTAAATCAATATTCATCAGTCCCAAAAATCATCACATGCAATTAACTTAACTCAAAACAACTTGAATCTTCAACAGAACTATTCCTGCTCTGATACGACTTGATGCAGGGCAGACCTGCAATAACCATGATCTTTCTTCACTCATGCATATAAAAGCATGCACCTCAAATAATTGCCCAATTCCACTTCAACACATGGCAATTTTCAACACATGTGCGGAAGCTTATAATTTCACATTCCTGGCAAATTCATATTCTACCATTTACTGCAGAAAATTTTTCCCAACATATATTGTAACTTTATAACTCACAAATTTAAAGTGATCCGCACTAATGCCAATGTTCACAATTTATTTCAAACATAATTCAATCTGATGAGAATTCAAGTTAAGAAATCTGATGAGAAGTGTGTATCAATCAGATGGATATGCACACAAAAATATGAGAATAATTAATTAAGAAATAAAATATTTACAAGAGAATTCATGGCCTATTCATGGCCTCTCATTCTTCATTCTCACTCCTTCTCTCTCACTCTCTCTCTCTGATCTGAGAGCTTTGCTACCATTTTTTTGTAACTAAGGATAGGCCTTCTTGGTCCTTATCTTTTAGAAAAGCAGGCTTTTCTTTTTCTTACATAAGGAATTAAAGCTTGAAGCTTTATTCCCAGCTTTTATCCTAATTTTCTCTTATATCCTTTTATTTAAAAAGAATATTTACATTATCTTTATTTTCCTATTAAAAACAAAATACTAAAATTATCACACCCCCTATTTATTCCAGATTTACAAATGAGGACGATCTCGTGCTCTTGCATCAATTATCATAAATGGCAATGAGATACACTTGAATAATCACCTAGCATTTGAGATTTTGAAATTAAATATGTTGTTATAAACTTTTAGTAAATTATA
>APFE031610037.1:747-14307 GCA_000404065.3 Pinus taeda | reverse complement strand
ATTAATACAATCAGACTCATTTTTCTCAACAAGTATCTCATGTTATTTGTTTCATGGACTCCTTGACTTTCATGTTAAATATGTTTTATAATATTTGGTTTTTCAGGTGCTATTTAATTGTCTGCCTTGTTTGTGTTTGCAGGTTCGCGACAAAGGAACTCATTTGGATCAAAGGAGCGAAGGCATCCCCAAACTTGCGTTGGATATAACGTAGGCCTTAAACACACTTGTTTGCCATTATTTATAAAAGCACATTTAGAGAAAGATAGTGTGTAGTTGGTTTGCTTGTCATTAGGTCTTCTTTAGATTCTAGGAAGGTTTATCTTGTCCGCAAGATCGACTCATTCCACGTGACAAAATGGCGACTCCGCTGGGGACTTGATTGTTTTCCTTGTTTTTCTTTGACCTGATAAACTTGCCTTTTTGTTTCTATTTTTGGCTTGTTGTGTGTGGACTTGGGTAGATTTAGTGGATCTAGGTTTGTTTTTTGCTTTTCATTACTTTAGGAGAAGTCCGCAGTCTGCGCTTGTATCACAGTGCGTACCTGTACGCACTTTTACTTTGCGCACAGAGCGTACACGCACATGTGTAAACTCTGAACCTGCGTACCCTGCTAAAATTTTGAAAATCTTGAATTTTACTCTTTAAATTAGTTTTATTTTGATTTAGTAGTTGTTATCCTCTGCCCATACCTGCATGTGACTTGTTGAAAGCTTTCATTGGTTTAATTTCATTGGTGTTAGGGTTTTAGGTGAAATTCCTAGGAGTTTTGCTTGTTGGGTTTGTTTTTTGATTTGGTTGTGTAGTGACTCTGAGATTAGAAGCTGTAGAGACTTCAGATCACCTTAGTGTCTACCAGCCTTCTTATGAGTCTAACCATTTATGAAATCTCCCCTTCTTGAGGAATTAGTTTTGAGTTTTCTCTTTACAAAACTTCGAAAAATTTTTGATTGAAAGTTTGGATTTTCATTTTCAAAAAGAAAACAAAATTGGTTGTTCTTGATTTATTTGTGATTCTGGACAAATTGGTCCTTGGTTTGCTTATAGCCAAGTAAAACATCCTCGAAAAGACATTTTGTGAGCTTTTAGTTCAAATAGGTTTTCATAGTTTGTAGATCTTAAGTTTGCATTATTCATAGTTTTCTCAAGATTTTCTTTAGTTATAGCTTTAAATGTTTTATAAAATATAAAAATATCTTTTGAAAAAGTTTGTTTTGGTAGCATTTGAGTGTTTGAATGAAAAAGGAAATTCTTGTGAAAATAACTAGTTGTCTCGTTTTGAGTGCATTGGAACAAATACTCTCCTTTTGATTTGTTTGTTAAGAAAGATTTGTTTTTTGCAAGTATTTGCTCTTCACTCTTTCCTAGCTAGAAGTTCATTGAAGAGAAAAGGATTGTTTAATCATCTAAGTGCATTTTTGTGTGATTTTGAGTCGAGTCTTTACACCACGAGTTTCATCTCCATCACCTCTTGACTTAATCAAAAACCAATAAAAATCACGCTTAAAATGAAATCAATCTAGCAAATTTTTTGTTTCTAGGGCTCTAATACACCAACATAGCTTAGGCTAGTATCTTGGAGTAGGGAGTAACTAACTCTCCAAGATAGTAAAACAAACAAGTAGTTGTATCTTGCGGTAGGAGAGAAATCCAATTGTTGCATCTATGCTCTGGGAAAGCTCCTCTTAAAGGAGAAGCATGAGATCGTATCCGAACCATTGTGGGAATCAATCCTTCCTCATTGGGAACGACGCTAGATATTCACGTATTACAAGCGGTAAGCCTCGGATTAACCATTGTCGAGGAGCCTGGGGTCACTTGTTGGCAAACATCGGATTATGTCGAGGAGCCTTCAAGGGGATTGAGCTTTCTACTCTTCCCTTGCGTGCGTATCGGATCGTAGACTGGTCCCCCAAGTATATTTGTTTTTGTTGGTAACCATAGTGACCATATTCTATAGGATTCTTCCTAAGGTGACGGTGGCGGGAAGATCCCACTATACCTAGAGCAGACGTCGGCTAGATTCACTTGAATTTTCTGGGGGGTTCTCTTCACTCTAGACTGTTAAGTGGAGAAACTTGTGCTATTCTATTCATTAAGTAGGTTGCCGGGGTAACTGTTCCAACCGCTATTTCTGTATCGAACTCTGTGACGTTGGATTTCATCACCAACTAGTGTTTTCGGTCCGGAAAGTTACTGTTTGTGTGTGATTGATCTCCTAGATTCTTTAGGCATGTGATTCAATTTGTTTGGTTCTTTAGAGGCTTTAGGTGGTTTTCATTGAGATTTTACTTTGTTTGCGTTTGAAGCAGTTAAAAGTCTTTAACTGTGGCTGAATTACCAAGGCATTCTCGTAGACTTCGGGGCCAATCCCCTGAGTTTGTAAACGTGGCTGAGTTACTGAGGACATCCCGTAGACTTCGAGGTCAACCTCCTGAGGACGTACCAAGCTAGCTTGAAGGCTTGAAAGTCCTCGTAACTCCTAGTGACCGTAGAAGTGGGTCACCTGAAGAAGCAGAACCTTCTTTGATAGTACATTCTGATTCTCATTGACCGTTAGTAATTTCAGAAGTTACTGGTAGTATTGCATCTACTAGTGATATAGGTGTCGAACCTGAAGTATCTAAACCCGAATATGAAGTTGCTGTTACTCACGTATCAAATTTTGTTTCTCCAACTCCTAGTGGTCCTAGTTCGCCTAGGGTAGAAACTGTAATTACCCATGATCTTCCTTCTGGACTTATATCTATTGAAGAGCTTGCTATTTCGAACATCGAAGAAAGCTTTCCTTTTCCAGAAGATCGACCCATCTTAGACCTTAGGGAGTGTGAATCAATCTTTTACAGTCCGCCTAGGAGTAGTGCTTGGTACCGTTCACTGACTAATCTTTTGGAAAATCCGGGACTAACTTTTTCACCACCTCATATTTTTTATCACCCCCCACCTAGAGATTACTATCCTGTATTGAATATGTCTAGCCTGTTATCCATGTTTTCTCAATCTCCGGAAGCCTATTTGTACGGCGGTCCTTCTATTCCTGCTAGGTATCATTCCATCTCTGGTACTTTTTCGGGAGCATCTCCTCAACCTATCGAACAGAATTTGTTAACTAGAAGTAGTGGTACTAAACCGTTGAGTGTGGAAGATATTCTAATGATGTCAGGTTCTCAACCTCAAGGTGTCCAGTTACCGCCTGGGGGGAAACCTCAAGGTAATCAGTATGTGCCTGGGTGGAGACCTCAGGGTACCCAGTATATGCCTAGGGGGAAACCTCAAGGTACTCAATTTGCGCCTAGGGGACAACCTCAAGGACAGTACATACCTACGGGACAGTACATTCCTCAAGGTCAACCCCAGACTCAATATGTACCCCAAGGTCAACCTCAGTATCAGTATGTACCCCAAGGTCGACCTCAGTATCAATATGCACCCCAAAATCAACCGCAATATCAGTATGTACCTCAAGGTCAACCCCAGTATCAGTACGTGCCTCCGGGTTATCAACCCCAAGGTCAGTACCCATCTCAAGGTTACCAACCGCCTTCTGGTCAACCATATTATCAACCCTACCCTCAACTCGGTTATGGTCCTCAGTATCCTCAAGGTCCATACCCCGGAATGAATTTGGTGTGGGATCCATCTCAATCCCAGCAGGTTTTGCAACCGAATGTGCATCGTCATCTCAACTTGGACAGCCTTTGGTTTCTGGTCCATCTCAGCAACCTGTCCAGCCTACTGTTCAAACTTCTGCACCTTCTGTAGTTTCTCAGTCTGGGCCTAGTACACCTCGTACTCCACCTCAAACGTCTGCTGCAACTACTGCAACATCTACTCCATCGGCCCCACCTTCTTCTGGAGTATCGGCAGCTTCGGTTTCTACTATCCCTGTATCTAGCCCTCAGATATCTCTACCTCAGTCTGGACCTATGGTCCAGACTTCGGTTCAGATGCCTGTAGGAAGTACGGTTGTCACTTCTCAACCTCAATTTAATCAACCTTCGTACTAAGGACAGTACCAATACAGTCCTGCTGCCAGCAACCAAGCTATCAGTATCAACCGTACCCTGGGTATACATATCAACAACCTCAACAACCCCAGTATGGTCTGGTTAATCCTAGTTTTCTAGGAGGTCAAAATATCCCAAATGCGATTCCCATTCCTAGTTATCCTGGATATCCTCCTCCTGGGGATGGTCTGCAGACCTCGAGTTTTAGGGACCCTAATCGTCAGTTACCATTTATCGCAACTTTGGACTTCCCTGACTTGACGCGCCTTACGAACGATCCAATTAACTATCTTCCATATTGGCCGCCAATGCCGCATAAGTCGCCCAGTGATATTCCTAAATTCGAAGGTAAGCCAGGAGAGGACCCGTTGAACCATGTGATGACTTATCACCTCTGGTGTGCGTCTAATTCCATTTCAGATGATTCCATTCGTTTACATCTTTTCCAGTGCACTCTAATTGGTCTTGCAGCCAAATGGTACATCGAGTTATTGCGAGCCACTTTTTATAACTTTAGTCAGTTAGCTACCTCGTTTTTTACTCATTTTCAGTTACTCGTCAAATATGAAAATGGCATGGAACTATTAACTTCGTTAAAGCAGTCAACGTCCACTTACATTTCAGATCATATCCATGAATGGAGACGTCGACGGCGTGTAGTGAAAGTTTATATCCCGGATCAGATCTTAGCTGAATGATTTGTAAAATCTTTACTGCCCAAGATCACTGAAGATGTAGCTAAAGCCGGAGTAGTTACTGAAGAGCAAGTCATTGCTCAAGCACAGTACCTTGACTTAGTTTATACTCAGTCATGTACGTTACACGAGAAGATCCACGACCTACCCAAACAAAATCAAATCGTTGCTGCTCCTTCACAGTCTCCTGTCGCTGATGGTATGATTGGTACGGTAAATACCAAATGTAAGAAGAAGTCTTCCAAGAATTCTTCTCCTATAATAGCCTTGCCAGATTCCCCGACAGGAGAATCTTCCGCGGAACTTTTCGCCGATATTCACATTGTAGATTCATCTACAACTAAATCAAAAACCGGTGGTAAGAAGAAAGGGAAGAAGAAGAATAAAGCAGATAAAAATTCAAAAGAGAAACCCGAAAAAGCGGAACCCATTGATGAAAAACACAAACCTCGTTATCCGTGTCTCATCTGTGATGAAGACCATTATACGAGAGATTGCCCTCATCGGGCAGAGGTTGCAAAAATTGTCAAAGGTTCCCAAACTCCTGCTGTCTTGAAGGATCCTTTTTCAGCTCAAGACAGTAAGATGATAGGTTCATCCTGCAGTGCCAATGAAGAACCCATATTGATGATGTCCCATGTTAGGATTGCGACTCAATCGTAAGATTATGGTAGTAAAAGTCTTGTTGATGGTAAAGAAGCATAATCTTCTCATTCAAATCCATCAACCTCAGCTCCCAACTCCGATCCACTACAGATTGAGAAACCTAACCCAGACTTAGTAATTAAACCACCCACAAAGGGTGTACTTCGAAAGTCTGCTTTCAATCCACATGCGAGAGCGGCTCAGAACTACAACATTGTTGAGGATTTAGTTGTTTCACCCTCACCAATATCGGCTTTGGAAGTGCTGCAATCATGTCCAGCACAGCGCAAGTTACTTTTGTCAGCTATAGGAGCTGTTGACGCTCAGGACCCGAACCTTATAATCTTCAATCTAGAAAATAGTGCACCGCGTTTACCTCATCAAATGGTTGTCCAGATTCCAATGATAGTCAAAAACAGACCTGTTCATAGGATTGTGATTGACGAGGGAGCTTCCACGTGCATTATGTTGATACAGTGTTGGAGATCGCTAGGTTATCCTTCACTAAATCAATCCCCGACGATTCTTAAGGCCTTTGATGGCCGTGGGTTTCATCCTTTCGGCATTTTACAGGATCTACTTAGGGGGTTGAAGTAAAACCGTAATCTAGATTGGAGGTGGTGATGCCCCTCTAGATTACAACCTTTCTCTTGGGTCGTAGTTGGTCTTACGCTATGACAGTTGTTGTCTCATCGGTATTTCAGCTTATAAAGTTCCCTCATAATGGAAAGATCGTAACTATAGACCAGTTGTCATACTTTTCATCCGACCCAGCCTCTGCTGAGAGCATTCAACATGTTGGTAAAGCGATGATCCCTTATAAGGATGCCGGTGTAGGGTTAGTTAAAGATTCCGGTTTACTGGGCACTTTTCCTTTCCCTCCTATCAACGCATCATCTTCTACTGCAACCATTCATATGATTTCATCAGGAACGATTGTTAACGATGATCCTTGGATCATACCTTCTGAATCTGAGATAGACACATTTGGTGCTCTTATTCCCTTGAGTCCATATGAACTTGCATATCCGACCGTGCAGTCGTTTTCTGACCCAACATCAACCCAAATTGACTTAATGAAAGTGGTCCATGAGGAGTCACTTTCGACATCAAACTCGGAATTAATAACGTTTTCCGAACTTGTTCAATCAGATGAGCAAATTCGTGAAATCCTATGCGTCGATGAGTTACCATGGGAAGATCTTCATCACAGATCTTCGTTTTTACCCGAGAGCGATCGTTTTGAAAATGATTTTTCATCAATCTTTACAACTGAATATGTTAAGGATGCTCAAAATCCAATGAAACATCCTGATTTCGAGTTAAACTTGGGAAATATTTCTCGAACTATTCCCCTTGACATTTCGGTTAAGCCTAGAATTGTTGAAAACGTTCATATAGGTGCCTCTTGTACGGAAGATGAAATTCAAACATATAAGGCCCTATTTCAAGAATTATGCGATGTGTTTTCCTGGTCATATGAGAAAATTCCAGGAATTGACCTCGCAATTGTTGTTCATGAAATCAAAACTTACCCGGATGCTAAACTCGTCCAGCAACGTTTGCATCAGATCCACCCAAGAAAAGTTGCTGCAATTAAAGCAGAAGTTGACAAATTACTCAAAGCAGGTTTCATTTATCCGATCCCGTTAACGGATTGGGTATTGAATATTGTTCCTGTTAACAAAAAGCAAGGGACAATAAGAACATGTATTGATTATAGGGACATTAATTGAGCCTGTCCAAAGGACAATTACCCAACTCCCTATATCGATCAAATCATTGATGATTGTGCTGGCAGTGAAATATTTTCCTTCATGGATGGTTTTTTCGGATACAATCAAATCAATATTCTGCCTGTTGATCAACCAAAAACGGCTTTCATTTGTCCATGGGGGACATTTGCTTATTGAAAATTACCTTTTGGGCTTAAGAACACCGGGCAACTTTTCAACGGGCCATGTCTTATGCTTTTCATGATATCAAGCACATTGTGCAACCCTATCTCGATGATTTGCCTGCTCATTCATTACATCGAGCTGATCATCTCATTCATTTACGAGCAATCTTTATGAGGTGTAGGCATTATCGGATTAGGTTGAATCCCCACAAGTGTGTTTTATGTATTGAAATAGGTCGGTTACTGGGGTTTGTTGTTTCGAAAGCCGGCATTCACATTGATCCCTCGAAGGTTGAAGCCATTATCAAATTGCCTCCTCCTTCGAGTCTTCGCCAACTCCAACGTTTGCAAGGGAAAGAAAACTTTTTACGTCGATTCATTCCTAACTACGCCGAGATCACAAAGGGTTTTACCCGGTTGTTGAAGTAGAATACTCCATTCTTTTGCGACGAGATAGCTAAGAAATCTTTTAATGCACTAAAACACGAGTTGACCCATCCACCGTTGTTGCATCCTCCCAACTACAACCAATACTACTTCTTGTATCTTGCTACCTCCCATTCTACCATCGGAATGGTGTTAGTTCAGGAAGATGAATTCGGTACGGAAAATGTGATATATTACCTTAGTTGAACTTTGAATCCAACTGAGCTAAAATACTCACATGTGGAGAAATTGGCATTGGCAGCCATTCAAGCTGTCCAACGTTTTCGTCATTACATTTTACTACGTAAAACTACAGTCATTTCTGATTGCAACCCTATGATCTATATTTTGACTAAGCAATTGCTGGGGGGCAGGTACTCCAAATGGATCATGATCCTACAGGAGTTCGATTTGGAATTTGACAAGTCTAAGTCAAAGAAATCTTTAGTTTTTGCAGAGTTAATGTGTGACTTCCCACGTGCTGACACAGAAGCTGTGGCGGAGGAGCCCATTGCGGATGAATCCTTATTTCTAATCAACACTTTAGATCCGTGGTACGGGGATATCATCGTTTATCTCCAAATCCAATCCTTTTGGCCAGATATTTCATGGTCAGAACGTCGAAAAATACGATTCCAGTCCCAACAATTCAGAATTATTGGAGATACTCTTTATTGTCGAGGGGCGGACTCTATTTTTCGACGTTGTTTAACTCATGAGGAAGCCGAAAGGGTCTTGAATGACTGTCACTCTGGAGCATGTGGAGGTCATATGTCTGGGTATGCCACAGCCCAAAAGATATTGCGCGCTGGCTACTTCTGGCCGTCTATGTTTAAAGATTGTATTAACGCGGTCTGAAAATGCCAAAATTGCAAAAAATTTTATCGAAAGATGCGCGCTCCACCTGCTCCTCTTCACCCTATAATTGCTGTTGGTCCTTTTTCCAAAAGGGGTATCGATTTTATTACGTGTAACCCTCACTCGGCCGGGGGGCATGCGTGTATCATCCTCGCGGTAGATTATTTTAACAAGTGGGCCGAGGCGATGCCTACATTTGAGGCAGAGGGAAAAACAGTTGCGATTTTCATGTTCAATCATATCATTGCTAGGTTTGGTGTTCCACAAGCGATTATCACTGATCATGGGCGTCATTTTTGAAACATTATGATGACTGAACTTACAGGCCAACTTGGCTTGCGTCACAATAGTTCAACTCCTTATTATCCACAAGCTAATGGTCTGGTTGAAGCCATCAACAAAGTTCTAGTCATCATGATCCGACGAATCATGGGATTCATCGGTCGAATTGGCATAACATGCTATTTTTAGCGCTTTGGGCATATCGAACCTTAGTAAAAACGTCAACAGGGTTCACTCCTTTCCAACTAGTTTATGGTCTGGAACCTGTGTTACCTATTGAGTGCGAAATCCCGCCATTGCGAATGGCCATCGAATTACTTCCAGCCACTTCCGAAGAGGAAAGACGTTTGTTATACTTGGCTCAGCTAAATGAGAATCGACGTGATGCTGCATTAGCGATCGAAACTCATTCCAAACGTATTAAAGCTCAGTATGATTGAAATTTGACCCCTCGAAATTTTTCGGAAGGAGACCTAGTCTTGTTGTATGATCAGGCAAATGATAAATTAGGCACTGGAAAATTCGTGCCTATGTGGCATGGTCCCTATGTTGTCAAGCGAAAGCTAGCAAAAGGGGCCTATGAATTGGTAGACTTTGACGGGGTCCCTTTAGGTAAACCCAGAAATGGTCTTTACCTGAAGAGGTATTATGCTTAAGGATAGGTGTGGAGATTTTTGGTTAGGATAGTTTTCTTTCTAGCTGGTGTGTTTTAGATTAAAAAGTGTGCTTAGCTTAGAGAGTGTTTTTCGTCATTATTCCTACTTATCTTGGTTTTACTCTTGATATCGCAGATGTCGACGCCTCTCCAAACATACATGGTTTTGCTGATTGTGGCTTGTCATAGTACACGGAATATTTTCTTCCGCACTTGGGTATTTATTCGCCCTCTGACGAGTTGGTATCTATGCATGGGGTTAAGCCTCAGTCAAAAATGAACACATTGCAGAGTTAATAGCACAGTGATTGGGTTATTATCTGAATCTATTTTCATTTGGGATTCGGAGTTTGATGTGAGGTTAGATTCTGAACTTGTTGTATTACATTTTAGAGTATATTTTGCCATTAGAAATCAGTGTTGTTAAGATTGTTTTGAGAGTGCGTCTCTTGGAATGGAATTTGACTATATTGATTCGCATATTTCCAAGATCTTTAAATACATTAGCATATTGCAATTGCTTCTCAAATGTTATAGACATGTTGCAATAATCATACAAGTAAAATTTAAAAACATTCCATAACATTTTAACAGATAAGCCGGTAATGTGATATACGTAAATATAAAGTGGTCAAAATATAATCGTCCTCAATCATATGCTTGACAACACCTTATGATCGACAAAAATGATAAGTACAAAAAGCAAAATGTCATATGTGACTACAATAGGCGATCATCCTATCACTGGTGATGATCTCGATAAGAAACCACTACACGTGCCACCTTACAAAGGAACCTCCTAAAAGGTCCTAGGACCCCAATAACATAGTGCTGAAGTTGACGAGGAATGTCATCTATGTTGGTCTTCGGAATGTCCCCTGTCAAGTGCTCTAGATGGCTCTCCAACTCGGCAAAAGTCTCTGCTGATTCGTCCTGCGGGGCCGGTGTCGCTGCAGCTGGTTGTTTCCTCTCGTAAGGCCGGAGAGCGGCTGGTCGTCGTGGGCCTACATCTGCATTTGAAACTTTTACTATCAATTTTGGGATGAGATAAAAACAAAAAAAAAAAAAATTAGGAAAATGTTGAAAATGATTTTACCCGAGTCATCCCATTGCTCTCCTGGTGGAAGAGCCATGTCTAGATCACCACAAAAATCTACCCCAGCATAAGGAAAGTCCTGAATAGAAAAAACCTAGTTTTCCAACGATTGGAAATACTCAGGTTTGAATCGAACGACCTCTGTCCCCTCATCAAGATGACGGGCCATAACTGCAACCCATCGCATCAGTTTGGGCTCTTGAGGAAGCCCAACTCCAACAGTGAGGTGCTTCGGGATCAACATCGGAACCCTCTCCAGACAAAATCTAAAAACTATAGCACCATATCCAAAGGTCTTCAGTTGTTGTTCTTGGCCCTGGTCAGTTGGCCTTTTACATTAGCCAACACAACATCGCACCAGTTGAAAATGGTGCCTCGAAAGCAGTCAACTACCATCCGCATCTGGGATCTAGTGGATATACATAGTGTTGCGCTCCCACAGAGTCTGGTAATTGTAAACATAATCACCATGAGTTTAGGACAGGATATGGTCTTGATATCTATCCCTTTGTCTCGGTTATGAACATTGCAGTACTCTAGCCGGAGGCTATCGACAGACTGGCCACCTGCCCTAGCCCCGAATAGAGTCAAATTTTCACCTCTCTTAGGCAAACCGGTCAAAAAGTATATGTCTGCCGGCTCTATTTTGAGCTGGTGACCACCAATGAAGAAGCACTGGTCCTGTATGCTCCATCTATCCACCAGCCACTGCAGAAAGTCCACCTGGGCCCTCATGCCAGGTATGGCCCAAAATTTGTACAAGCCACATGCCTTCAATGTATCAATCGAAGGTTGATGATTCGTCGTGGCAAGATCTACATCCTCATACTCCCATTCTCGCCAATCAAGCATGATGTTTACCCTGCATTCAGTAAAAAGGCGAATTAGAATATACAAAATTGAATTTTTTGGGTAATTTTTGAGTTCATTAGGTTTTAAAAACCTTTGCGTGGGGTACGCACCCTCTGGTTAGAGACAGTGCATGGGCCGCACCTTGCCTTCACGGTAGGTATGTACCCCCATCTTTTTTCCCACTGCGAAACAGTCGGGGTATGTGGGTCCCCTGTGGTAAACCCGCGGGCCCCCGCGCGCGGGTTTTTAAACCTAAAACCTCCTAAAAAATAAAATGAACCCCTAAAAAACAATTTGGAATGGATAGAAATGAAGATTAGGATGATGTGGATTACCTGGAGGAGATGACATTCGATTCCGACGAACGGATTTTCCGAAATCTTCACGGGAAGTTTCTGACCAAAAGCCCTTTTTTCTCACCCAAATCTCAAACGGTAAAAATGAATTGTCAAAAGTCCTTTTTATAAGTTTTTTGAATAAATAAATTGCAAATTTGTTTATGTTTCACTTTGAAAAGATAACTTTTGCAACATTTTTATCCATTTTAAACAGGTATAAGTAATGTTTGAGTTTTTGTTCAGGATAAAGGATTTTTCAGGCAAAATCGGTCATTTTCGACGAAAAAACATTAGAGTCATCTTTAAGCTCTTTTCTGACTCCTAAAACATGAAAATATTGCCGATTTTTTCTTTTTAAGCTTGTTAAAACGGAACTAAAAAGATGGTCCTCTTACAACCCTTTTCTGACCATAAAAACACGAAAAGGTTGTCGGGTTTTTGTCATTTCAAATTTGATATTGGTCATAAAATGAAGTGTCATTGATCGCTTTTTTACTTTTTTGGATCAGAGGCACTAATTACGAAAAGTACTCCTTGGTCGTAAAGATCAAGCGGTTCTCTCAAGTATTATTTTATACTTTTTTCGGGCTTGGGAGACACAAATTTACGAAAAAGTCAAACCCTGGAGTTTTCCTAAGTTTTTTCAGAATCTCTAAAAATGAAAAACGCCGAGTTTCTCCTATACTGGACTCGTTAAATTTTGACAGTAAAGGACCTGTTCTATTACAAACAGGAACGGACCACTCCTTCTTAGGGTTCGAATTTAAACTAAGTTGGACTCACCCGAAGGGTGAGCTTATAATCAAGCATATGTTATCCTCCTCAAGCTTGTAAAAAATAAAGAGGTGCTTGACAGAAATGGTGGGGGAAAAGAGAGAAAAGTGAGTCTGTTTGTCATACTTTATAACCACTCTTAAACACGACACTTTCATTCACCTGGGTTGGGAAATCCTTTACCTAACAGTTGATCAGACCATATTGAAAGTCTTCAACCAGTTTCTGGGTATTAACTTTGGGTCAATCATCACCAAACCATCTATCGTGTCGTTATGTGTTCAAGAGCTCAATGCAAATAAGCCATTCATCTGCAAAATGTCTGTCATCCATCTTGACCATCCCTGAGTCAGCCCTTGCAACTAAAATTCTTCAAATTGATCTATTATTTCATGTTGTGGGCTTGCCTGCGACGGATCGCTTTTTATCGACTTTAGCTCATTATCTAGAAAGACGATCTAGGAATCGTCAGTACCTTGAAATTTGCATGCCTCAATGGCAGGTTTCTCGCCTTTGATGACAACTTACATCATTGACTTTCGATCAGAGGATTCCATGACATGTTCGACATCAACACATCTTATCACATTTCATGGATTGTGCTGAGTACTTTGAGAGCCATTGTCATTAATGGTGGTTTCTATCATGCTTGTTAACAGTTTACATCATTGACTGGTAATCAAGCGGTTTCTACCATGTTCGACATCGACACATTCAATCGCATGGATAGAATCGTACTGTTTCAGGACGTAGAAATGAAGACCCTAGATCTAGTTTCTATCATCCAGGTTGCGAGGAATTTTGTATTCATTATATTATGGACTATTCATAAACAAATGGTTGTGTCCATACTGTGTCCACATGTGTCTGTACTTATGATGTGTTACGAGATCATTCCTATATCAGAGCAGTAGTTAGTCTTCTAGTCAGCTTTCAATCTCTTAGTCAGTTTTTATCTGAGTATGGGAATGCCTACCTCAGCAATGATATGATCTCATATATATATTTTGCATTGAATGTTTTTACAGGTTC
>APFE031610033.1:0-16703 GCA_000404065.3 Pinus taeda | reverse complement strand
CTGCACTATGCCAATTCGCTTCATTTTGCAGAGTATCGACGACATACCGCAAGTTATGATGGGGACCACCTGATTAGGCTTTGGACCCATAACTCCAGAACTCCCATCCCATGCTCGATCACCTGGACGAAATGAACCACCATGCTCCTAATCCATGTGATCCTGATCTGCATCCTACAATTTAGAGAAACTTCCATGGATCCCTTCGAAATTCTATGTAGTCCCTTCACATTCATGTAGTGGCGCCCACGCTATGTATGGGTCTGCATTCTCCCTCTGGATGCCAAGTGGTTAAGCAGCAACTCCCACGCAGATGTGCACCAGCCAGCTTTTCTGCCAGCTCTCTCGATCGTAAGTTTAGTACTTATTTACTTATTTATAGTGTCCACAATGCCTATGCATTTTTCAATTTACATGATAGCCATTTTATGCACCTTCCATCGATACCCTCGGATACGCTCCACGAACATTTACTCACATAAATTTTTGTTTTAAATGCTTTCTCCTGTGGTGCCCACATTGCTGACCTGGCTGATGGTCGTTTTCAAGTTGGGAGTGTCGTTATTAGAGTAGGTTAACGTTTATTTCACGTTAACATCCAAATTAGAAACTTTAGTTTTATATATAGTAAAAATTCATTAATCAAAATAAAAATAGAAATTTTTCAATTACAAATATGGGAAAATTTATTAACAATAGATTTAATGTTTAAAATGGTCAAACTTGTTAATCTTTTTTTTGATATTAATAATTTAAATATACATTTGAGATTAACAATTTTGCAGGTTGGTTTTCAAAATGCAAAAATGTTACCCGTTATCTCAACTATAACATGGTTAATTTATCATACAATAATTTTATGACGATAACAATGATTATGTAAAAAAAAACCAAGTAAAGATGAAGATATTCTCATGAGGCATACCAAACGGAATTCTTGACAAGTAGAGCAACCACGTATTTAGACTGAAGGGAAATTCATTGATATCCAAGATTTTTCCACATATGTAATTGAATAATAATAAAATAATTGAAGAGGACTATTTGCAACTTACCATGGTTTATACTTGTGCCAAAGGCTACCATAAAATATTCAAGGACCTATTCGAAGGCAAGAGATTTTCCTATAATTGGTGCAAACACAAGAAGAGTTAATCTAAAAATTGTTGATGAGATGCAATTCTATCATACCCACGAAGTTTCATACCCTTAGTCTTTTTTTAGGGTGCCATACCCTTAATACTTCAACTCAATACTTCTTCAATTAGAAAAAAACGTGTGGGATAATGGGCCCCCTTGTATGACTCCACAAGGTGGAATGAATGTTGAGGGTGACCCATTTACAAAGATCAAGAAGAAGCCATTGGAAATAAGTTCGCTTGTTCTAACTTTGAGGATGATATTACACTAAACATGCTCCATTTTGCTCAATCAAATCCTTCTATAATTGAAAAATATATTTGAACTCATCTTTATTGCATTGTCACAGATAATCTGACGTGATTTAAATTTTGCTAGAAGTGATATGTTGTGGTACATTTTCTCATTGGAGCTTCTTTCCACTATTTAGCTAAATTTTGCTAGACATATGGATTATTTAGCTAAAATGCTTCAAAATTAAATCAATGATTTTTGGGATTCATGTCTAATCTAGTTTCACACTTATTGGTCAATGATTCAAGCCCATGCTTCCAAGAAACTTATTGGCCCTATGATCATTAAATATTTTGAAAAGGAAATTCATCTAGTTTAGAGCTTATGTGATCAAGGACCCCTCTTCTATTGTCCCGAGTGTGAGTTTCATTGGATGTTTTCAATTCAACTAAAATTAGGCTTCAATTACTGACTTCCAAAAACCAGAAATCTACATCTGGTCATCGCATACCTATGATTTGAATAGAAAGTGGAATCCACCCATGGTATCCATCCACGGTATCCACCTGTGCTATTGTAACTCAAGAATCCAACGAGAATACTATAAATAAAAAGCCTCACTTGGTAAAATGACAGATAGTTCCTTCACATTGTAGGGTAAATGATTTATCCATATAATAAAGAATTATATTTTTTTCATATGTAGTTAGGTATTCAGTGTGTGTGTTTTTTCTTCAAGGTTTTTCTAAGAATAGTTGCATGGCATATTTATATTCTTTCTCTCCTACTTTCTTTCATTATTGATTGTTCCTAGATCATATCCCCTATGATCTAGATATGTGGTATGAGAGCCAAGTTGATATAATAAATGTATGTCTAAGCCATTGCTATGAGATTCTAGTTATTATTTAGATGGAAGATTAAATTTTCTCCTTGGCGAGGGTTATGCCTTTTATTTCCTCAAATCATCAGAAAGGGGAAAAGGATCAAACCCTATGGTTTTGGTCGTCATTAGAAGGGTTGTAGGAAGCTCTAAGATGGAGTAACATAATGACGACATGCCCCAAACAAGAGATGTGGTGGAGTAATTGTAGATTAGAATTGATGTTAATATTTATGTGCCCTTCGATAATGGAAAAAATGGATTGCATAAGTTTTTTTGTAAGAACAAAACACTAGTCTAGGTTCTAATCTGGTGGAGCCATGGCCTCATGGACAAGCTACAGGCCTACATATTACTTAAAGATGGTTCTCCCAAGAAGCAATGGTACATGCTCAAAGACCTCAATAAACCTCATTATGTTGTTTCCTTTATTGATTCCACCGTGAAATACTACCTCACCAACCAAGAATCGAGAGATTATAGCCATGCATAAATTAAGGATGGATACATGGCATATGCTTGGGAGGAGAAGATGCACAAATAATCTAGGATTTTATTCTATTTTCTCATCATTCCCCACACCCCAGACTACAATGTTGAACATTATAATTATGTGGAGGATACCATGGATAGGGCCTATGCTTGGCTCACTACCTGTCAAGCCTCTAGAGTGCTCATGCTTCTCCCCAACATTCAAACTGACCCTTTTCTTGCCAAGATACCTCGCAAAAGGGTGACCACTATGCGAAGCACAAGGTCCCTCTCTGACCTCTCAAGAATATAAAATCCAAGGATTTATATCTTTTAAGGGTACAATTACATCAACATGAGTGACATCATAGTCTCCATGAATTTCATAGGAAATGGTGTGAATGGATTCATTATATTTCATCTCATACCATCCAAGATTTTAGCCACCACCCACATGTTTCAAGAAGTTAAAATTTTTTCATAGAAATACATGTTCACAAACCAAAAAATGATGGCCATAGTGCATGGTGAGTTTGTGCTCCATAATAGGGGTAATGAAAGCTATGGATGTCATGTGGTAGGGTTCCAGAAAATGATCCATGCATTTGGTTCATGTATATATTCTCCCAATGATGTGTTTCCCACTACCTATGGATGAGATCCTAGAGTGAAGAGCCTCTTATTTCTTCATATTGTAGCTAATACATGTTGAATATTTCAGGTCAAATTTCAAATCACATCCAAAATGAGTGGAATATTTCGGATCTCTATGCACAACACTAAGAATTCCATTGGAATATTTTTGATGTTTCCAAACCCGTCACCTATGTAAGATTTCAAAGGTTTTCCATTGCGAAATCCTTTTCCAATCGAATACTTATGATATTGGCCCTTCTCAATGGAATATTTTTTTTGTAACCCATTCCAATGGAAGATTATCATTCTTGACCCCCCCCAACAGAAGGATTTTGTCATTGGTACTAGTTGGGTGAAAACTTTTGACATCATGCACAACAAGATGAAGACATTTGAAATTATAACCTTCTAGGGGAAACTTCCATCATAGACCCATATCAATGGGGATTTTACCATCTAGGGCCTATCTATACACTATTTGTATCAGAGTTGGCCCACAAGTGTCATGGGGTATCAATACCTCTTGACCTTCATTTATCACAGTTGTGGGTCACCTACAAACCCATGTTTATGGATCAACTACAAAACACCCTTTCCATTGATGTTCATTTTCTAGGCTAGACACTATCAATATCAAAGTTAGCCCATAAGCATTATAGGATACTTTATCCTTTGACCTTTTCTCACCATGATTATGGGTCAACCACGCAAAACACTTATATTCATTGGCTCATATTAAACAAAAGATTCTAACAAGGGAAATTGACACAATGGGAAGCATTTCCTCCTAAGGGAAAAATCTTGATCCTAATGGAAAGTAGTATCCACACATGGTATTTACCCATGGTATTGTAACTCAAGAAGGCACCTAGAATACCATAAATAATGGGCGTCACCTTGTAAAAGGACAAATATGTCCTTCAAAACGTAGGATAAATGATTTCTCCATTTAATAAAGAATTATTTTATTTTCATATATTGTTATGTATTTACTGTGTGTATTTTCTATTTAAAGTTTTTATAAGAATTGTTTCAAAGCATATTTGTATTTTCTCTCTCCTACTCTTTATAAGCATTTATGGTTTCTAAATCTTAGACACCGAGATCCGTATCAACCTCCCCTATTTTCATCCAAGGATTCAACCATAAATATTGTTCCACAAATGGGTAACCATGTCCTATAATATAAGGGATGGGTTGAATATTGTGAAAAAAGAAAAACATATATTCCTAGTTAGATTGGGTCCATAAACAATGGAAATGAAGCCCATTTATGTCAAACATATTAGTTGATACTTTATTGTGACAATTCTTTGAGTGGAAGAGGTGTTTGAAAGCATAATCTCATGGTGGATGTATAATAAAGTAATTCTCCTTGATGCCTCATGTACATCTAATATTATTGAGCTATAGTTTATTGAACAAGTAGTATCAATTTTAGACAACATATCAAATGACCACTTTGTTTCCTATAGAATAGCCATAGTTGGCTTTTCTTTCAGAATTCTATTTTTAATAAATATTTTATTTTTCATTCATTCATCTAATAATTTATGATAGTATATTCTTTGGGCATTTGAGCGGGTGGGGTGGAACATGTTCATCATCAACGCCATTATTCTTAAATTGATTGGCATTTCTCTCAACTCTTGTAGAAGTTTCTTAGTTCTTCTTTATACAACCTTTTATTCTATTTTCCTATTTTTATCACTATTTTAGTGTTTTAGTTTCAACTGCTAAAGAGATAGACTAGTGATTCTTACATTATATTTTTTATTCCTAAAATTATCCTTTTTTTATCAAGGCTTTTGTCAAAATTTCAATTTATTGATTCAATATTGACTCAGTCTATTTCCCATCCCATTCTAATACTAAATATTGTAAATCAATCTTGCTAAGCTCCATATCTTCACATTCCTCTAAGTTTGTTAGGTCCCTAACGTCTTAATCCATTTATGTGTCTTTGTTGTCTCCACCATTATTGTTTCTTCACTTCATTCATTATATCATTCTTTCCCATGTTTCTTATAACTAGTGGGATTACTCCTTTGGATTATTGGTAACCTTGTTTAATGTTTCCACCATCTTCTTGGATAACGTTTCATTTCAATTACATGATATTTTCCAATGAAATCAACATCCAAGGAGGCATTTTTACTGGATTTTTTCTTTCTTACCACATTTTCAAAACTCCTAGGTTCTTTCTCCATTTATGATTTAGGGACAGAGGAAGATTTATTAAGAGGAAAATACCTAAATATGTTCCCTTGCTAATGATATTTGTGTTGATGTCGCTTGTTGTGATGAAAGTCCTCCTACCAACATCCATTCAACTGAGCCTATATTAAGAACATGTTTTGGTACCAGAAATACTTGCTCATTGTCCCATGTCTTCAAACGTATGTTAGTTGTTTGGAAAATACAAGGATGCAAATTTGGAGAATAGTTTCGTCTAAGGAATACATTCTTTTAACTATGAATTTTTTTTCTAGTCTCCTAGGATAAACTATTAGTTGTTCAATATTGTATGAAAACTAAAAATAGACTAAGAAAATATATCTAAAATTGCAACAAAAAATAAAAGAGCAAGAAGGAGCAATAAGAAAAAAACAATGAAAATTGTTTCTACACTTCAAACCATACAAAGTAAAGTGTGCACGCTATTTTGAAGAGAAAACTCTATACTAAACACACAAACCCAATAACCAAAATAAGATAAATTATCTCACTCCCCATATGATTAACAAAAAGAGGTAAACACATGAGTAATTCACTATAAAATGTATTTTCAAATATTTAAAACCTTTAGTATTAAAGTAGCTTTAAAATATTTAAAATTTATTTAAATTATCAATATTAAAAAAAAAATAACACATTTTGAATAGAAATTTACATACTAGCACAATCATATAAATTAAATGGTTAGTGAATGTTAATAATTATCAATCCATAATAAAGACCAAAACATTTACTTCATGATACATCATAGGTTGCTAAAATTTCAAATTTTATGAAATTAACATTATTATTATTATCATTATGATTATAAGCTAAACATATATTCATTTAAGAAAGAATGGAAAAAGATTTTTATCCATGAAGATTTAGATCCACTTTATTATGGAGTTTCTTAATATATAAATAGGGTATGTACAATACCATGGACTAGAGCCATGTATTTTCGATATCACGTGCCGAAAAAACCATAACTCATTTCAAATGAAACTTGCTCATATGATATTTTGTTAACTAGTAGTTCCACCATATGTCGCAAAGAAACACCATAAGGTGGGAGCATAGACCTTTATTTGAGTTTATTTTACAATGGTAAAATTAACAAAGATTTCTTGCATAGAAAACGGAGAAAGATGGAATGGGAGGGAGTCAAAGGCTTGTTACATTGATATGTGTATTATTATGGAATTGGATGGGACACACATGATTAAATAGTGGGATACATCAAATCATTTTCTTCCTTTTGAATCCTCAACATTCAACAATGAATTCATTTGATTGTTAACTATTATCCTACAACCCATTCCACATATGTGTTCTTAAGCCGAAGTGCCAACTATTCCAACAAGAGGAAGAAGGAAATGCTAACTATTTTGGCCATTGTATGGTTGTCCCAAAGTGCAAGGACATGGTCAAGCTTGGCCAAGTAGTTGAGAAAATCCATGCCGAGAAGTAGAATGGAGCTGGAGTTGGTCCATGCCCAAAGACTTCACCATACATTCCCTAGATGGAACTGATTTAGCTTCTACTGTTGATACCTATCAACACTCACCAACGATACTTTAGGTGGATTTGTTAGTTTTAATTGCAATCACAATATAATAAATATAGCATATACTAAACATTCCTTCACACTAATTCTTGTTTTGATGTACATTTAGTGTTTATTAAGGCATTGTGAAAATATTGAGTGAAATCCTGATAGATAGATCAAAGTTTGTAAGCATAGATATCAAAGAATACATGTGACCTTTTTGTATTTACTTCTTCAAGAATTCATTCCATCATGGTGTTGAGAGATATTTGAAATGCAACCATCACATCCAGTGTCCTGTTTTTTGTTTCTCGTTTATGGAAATAATAGTATTGTAGATGTAATGTTTTTTTTTTGTTTTCTATTGTTAGAAAATTATATATTACAGAGCAATGGAATACATAAAATATATTGCAGAAATACAAACACAGAAAACACACAAAACAAGAGAGACACTATATGCGTGGTTCACCCAATTTGGGTTATGTCGATGGAGAAACAGCCAGTCCTTCCTTTTATATTATCTAGCAAAGTGAAGAGATACAACCTACAACAAATCCATTGTAATTCCCTTTTTCCTCTCACACAATCTCCTCTCTCTTTCTCACTCAGAATATAGAGCTACATAGATGCAATACAATTCCCTCATATATAGTGAGGCGTTTCCTTCTAGGAAAAAAACACTAAATTAAACATAACTTCTACCGTCATATCTTCGCCTAATGAATGACCCGTATTATACAAAATTACAACATTTTACAAGGCAATTTCACATATATTTTTAGCTTGGGGGTCACTACCCTAATCCCCCACCAGGGGGGATCCAAATAATCATCGTCACCACCCCTCTGGCGGACGCCCCTGGCGACATACATTCTACAGGCGGCATTATGAACTAGGGTCCAATGTGGGGATACCTCTGAATAAAGAAGATAATTAGGCTCCACACCCAACATTTATTTGTATGCTTTGGTTTGAGATTCACATTAACTCTTTTGAAATAGAGTATGAAAATAATTATTCTATCATTCTCTAAAACTTGGTTCAAAAATAATCTATATGTAAAGACCATATTGAGAATTGTGGGTGTAAAATTTTTTATTGAAGTAGATAATGTCACATCATTTTGAATGTCATTCACTTTGGGCATTGTCTTTCTTTCTAGAATATGTTAAACCCAATCGAGAAAATTTTCGTTTATTTCAAATGGATTATAAAGTAGGATAAGAACATATTTTGATCATTGTAATAAATTTAGAAAATTTATATAGTTATGAAAGAAACATCCATTACAATGAATATCACTATTTATGCATCCTAATTAAATACACAGAGATTATCTAAGCAGTTGTAATAACATTTTCAAATAAATTAAAGAAAACAAATACAATCAATAGTTCCCTTCACAACATCTATTGTGATATTTTTTTGACAATTCCTAGTAATAACACTTAAGAATATAGATATAGGAATGCTAAACAGGAAAATCCAATGGTATATTTTTATATTGACACACATTTCTCTACCAATATTTTTCTTCCAGCACTTTAGGAGGCCAAACATATATATAGTTCATTTCCATTCTGAGTTTCTGCATAAAAACTGAGTCATTTTAGGGAGTATTTTTTTGTCCCATGATTATATCATCAACCTTTTACAACAAAAAACGATTTTGATGAAAATACAAGCTGATGATGAACAATTCCCCACTGTGATAGGAAAGGAATATGGTGCTCTACACTGAAGCACCACAGGGTCTAGGGTAGCAGGCGGTCTGACATTTTATTGTCGTCATCATTGCTTTTGCCATTTTCCTACAGTGAGGATCTCACCGTCATGTCTTCTGGACTAGTTCCCTACCCATTCTACAACCGTTACTTGCATCCCTGATTTTGTCTACAACAATTGGAATGGAGTTAGACGTTCTCGATTATTCCACCAACCCAAATCCCTATGAACCGATTTGGGCACTCCCTCATACTATGTCAAGTTATGGTCCTCATTTCACATTGTTTCACTGGTGGATCGGCCTGCTGTCAGTCATTGAGCTTTCTAAACCATATGTTCCCTACCCATCAGCTTCTACGCCCCCCATTGCATCTCGTAGGCTTGACTTCCCTCCACTCTCTCCTACTACGCTCAACCTTCTTGCTGCTTGCATTGCACCCTCCCCTAAATTTGATTCCATTTTGCCTGAGTCATCCCTTCACCTTGTATTGTTTGGCATTCCCATTTCTTTAGGGTTGTCAAAATCTAGGATATCCTCTATCCCTCACTCCACACTAGACAACAACCCTAACCCTACCTCTTTTTAGGGGAATTTTCCTATTCCCTCTGCCAGCTTCAATATTCTAGTAGTTAACCCTTGGAACTCCTCCCCTTCTCCACATATGGACTCACAAGGCAATCACAACCCCTTCCTAGACCATTCGACAACTACATAGACTAGTAAGGCCAGGAAGAGTAAGTGTGTCAAGGCCTTCAGGAAGGACATCAATCTTAGATTTGGGGAAGGTATCACTATGGGAAAAGTGGTGGATACTGCAAATAGAGTTCTAGTGGGGCGTGTGAGGGGAAGAACATATTCGGCCAAGTGGCTTTGCTTCTAGACCTTCGATATTTGGGTCACTTTACTTAAGGAAATTACGTCAATCACCATTCTAAGTCCACGATGGTTTTCCCTCAGTTTCCACCGAGAAGAATATAGGGATTGGATACTCTCCCACTACTGGCATATCAAAATGGACCCTATGTTTCTAAACAATGGAGCCCCCTCTTTAATCGAGAATGAGAAAAGTTAGGTGTTGGTCTGATTTAGGTTCGTATTCTAGGGATACCTATACACTTTTGGTTGGAGGACATATTTTTTCACATCAGAAATGCACTGGGTACCTATTTGGATCATGATAAGTCATATACAACTTATAACAAAAAATCTATGGCCCACATACTGGTTCACCTAGACACTAAAGAAGGATTGGAGGAAACAATTACTCTGCATTAGAAGAATTTAACTCACAAACAAACCCTACACTATGAGGGAGTCCCATTTAGGTGTGGAAGGTATCACAAGGTAGGGCACCTATATAAGGAGTGCCCATTGGTGTCATGGTGACTTCTTCATTAGAAAAAGGCACTAGGAATCCACAATATGAAGATCATGTGGTGGAAGGACAACCTCCTCACGTTACCAATCTGATGGCTATGGATGGGGATACTTCTCTACCAACTTCTTTTGCCTCTCTACAGCCTACATCCTCGCCCATGATGAGATCTTGGACTATTGCGGTAGCTTCTCTCTCCACGTGTACTCTTCTTTCTCTCTATTCTTCTGTTTCTTTTATATGCATTGCATAATAATTACATGTTACATATGCAACCATTCCTATCTTTTCCACATTCCTTCTAGCATGCCCACTCGATCATCCTTCTACTATCTTCTCCACTACCCCACCCTTTGTTGCTAGAGCTGACTCTATCACTACACCTGGGCCCTCCACCACTTCTCAACTTTCACATCCATATAACCTCCGACCTCGAGGTATCCATCCCTCTTGGACCATCTAGATTGGGTCTATCTTCCCTCCCTATTGATACCAAACCCACTTGAGGGCACCCTTCTAGGATTTCGAGAGCTATCCTTCTTGCTGGGGTAGATGTGGCCTTGGGAAGATAGACCACAATTCATAGGTTCTTAGGAAAAAGAACACCCTTAATCAAGATGATCCATGAAGTGGTTGTCCTTCAAATGTAGAGGGTTGGCTAGCCCTACTAAAAAACTAGCCTCAAGGGACTCCTAGATACAAAGCCATCTGACATAATTTTTTACAAGAAACCCTTGGGAAGGCAAGTAGGTTTCCTAGATTTGTCACTCTATGATGCATGGTTGGTGCTTTAATGCCCTAGATGTCAATGGGTGATCTCAATGTATTGCACTCGGCATTAATATTCAATCCATCAACCCCATTTCGGTAATGGGGGGGACCTAGATTCCTAGGAATGGATATTTTTTCCTTGGAGATGGGAAGGAAATTTCGTATCATCGATGTCTATCCACCATATCATAGTATGGTGGAGCTATGGAATCACCTCTTGCAACTATCTTTGATGAATTCTAATCACATAATTTTTGGGTGGAAAACTCAATTTCACGATTTGTCATGAGGAATCCTATGGACATCATACACAACTGGATCCCCTATTAGATTATATGGAACATCTCTTGTAACAACATCATATGATTGACATCCCCATGAACAAAAACAAACTCACATGGCATAATAGTAGAATTGGTGATGCTAATTTGGCTAGGAGATTGGATTGCTTTCTCATCAAGGAGGACTTGCTTGGTATCCTCTCTAATTTTCGTCAATGAATTGGATCTTGGGGTATCTTAGATCACTCCCACATCTATCTAGAACTAGATGGTACATCCCTAAAACCTAGAGCACCCTTTAATTTCAACTCCACCTGGTTACAGGACCTCGAATATCACAAATTGGTCATCGATTTTTGGATAGACTACCCTCCTTCCCAAGTGCAGAACCTAGCAGAAGGATTTTTTAGAGCAACCATGTATTTAGACTAAAGGGAATCAAAGTGGGAATGTTCTATGTAATTCTTTCAATAAGTCCTCTAAATACTTCTTAGGTTTAGTGAGCTAATATTAGTAGTAATTTCTCAATTCCATTTCAATGTTAAAATCTCACTATAACTTCAAACCCTAACTGTCTTTTAGGGTTGAAAATAAGTTAATATGTTGATGTTAAACCATGGATAAATCAAAGAATTGTTTTTTCTTATATCCTTCATTTACCCATCAAACTTTTAATAATTGCTACCATAAGAGTTCCTCTTATCTGTTACAGTCCCCCAACTATATTTGATGTTGGGCTTTGTGGCTGATAAGTTTCCTTGTTCTACCTTTGAGGATGATATTATACTAAATCTGCTCCATTTTTCTCAATCAAATCCTTCTATGATTTAAAAATATCTTTGAATTCATCTTTATTGCGTTGTCATAGATAATATGACATAATTTAAATTTTTCTAGAAGTGATATGTTGTGGTACATTTTCCCATTGGAACTTCTTTCCAATATTTAGCCAAATTCTGTTAAACGTATGGATTATTTAGCTAAAACACTTCTAAATTAAATGGATCATTTTTTGGATTCATGTTTAATATAATTTCAAACATATTGGTCAACGATTCAAGCCCATGATTACAACAAACTTATTGGTCCTTTGATCATTAAATATTTTGAAAAAGGAAATTCATCTAGTCTAGAGCTTACGTGATGAAGGACCCCTCTTATATTTCGCTAGGTATGAGTTCCATTGGATGTTCCCAATTTAACTAAAATTAGGCTTCAATTGCTGACTTCGAAAAACCACAAATCTGTATATGGTCATATCATCATTATGACTTGAATTGGAAGTGGAATCCACCCATGGTATCCACCTAGTCTATTGTAACTCAAGAAGCCACCGAGAATATTGTAAATAACATGCCTCACTTGGTAAAATGACAGATGGTTCCTTCAAATTGTAAGGAAAATGATTTATCCATATAATAAATAACTATATGTTTTTCATATATTGTTAGGTATTGAGCGTGCGTATTTTATGTTCAATGTTTTTCCAAGAATAGTTGCATTGCATATTTATATTCTTTCTCTCCTACTCTCTCTCAATATTTATTGTTCCTAGATCATAGCCCCTACGATCTAGATAAGTGGTATGAGAGCCAAGTTGATTTAACAAATGTATGTCTAGGTCATTTTTTTGAGATTCAAGTTATTATTTAGATGAAAGATTAAATTTTCTCCTTGGTGAGGGTTAAGCCTTTTATTTCTTCAAATCATTCACCATATGGATTTGGTGAAATCACTAGCAAGGTCCAAAGGGATTGTGACTAGTAAATCCCTCAAGAAATAATTAGTAAGAAGGAAAGGATCAAACCCTATGGTTGTGGTGGGCATTAAAATGGTTGTAGGAAGCTCAAAGATGAAGTATCATAATGATGACATGCCTCAAAACAGAGATGTGGTGGAGGAATTCTAGATTTGAAATGACATTAGCGTTTATGTGCCCTTCAATAATGGAAAGAACATGTTTCATAAGTTTTTTTGCAAGAAAGATAAAGTAATCTAGGTTTGACTCTAGTGAAGGCATGGCCTCATGGACAAGCTACAAATCTGCATCTTTCCCAATGATAGTTCTCGCAAGAAGAAATGGTACATTCTCAAATACCTCAATAATCCTCATTATGTTGTTGTCTTTGTTGATTCCACCCTCGAATAGTACCTCAACCTCCAAGAATCGAGAGATTTTAGCCACGCATAAATTAAGGATGAATACATGGCACACGCTTGGGAGGAGAAGATGTACAAATAATCTCGTAGTTTCTTATTTT
The DNA here is from genome assembly GCA_000404065.3 of Pinus taeda. Lineage (NCBI taxonomy): Eukaryota > Viridiplantae > Streptophyta > Pinopsida > Pinales > Pinaceae > Pinus > Pinus taeda. Next base: position 3,153 of record APFE031610033.1, on the reverse strand, counting down.
TTCTGATCACTCCCCACACCCCAGACTGCAAGGTTGAACATTATAATGATGTGGAGGATACCATCAACACGACCTACACTTGGCTCGCTATTTTTCAAGCCTCTAGAGTGCTCATGGTTCTCCTCAATATTCAAACTGACCCTTTTCTTTCCAAGATACCTGGCAAAAGGGTGACCACTATGCTAAGCATACGGTCCCTCTCTGACCTCTCAAGAATAGAAAATCCAAGGGTTTATAGGTTTGAAGGTTGGCCCACAAGTGTCATGGGGTATCAATACCTCTTGACCTTCATTTATCACAGTTGTGGGTCACCTACAAACCCATGTTTATGGATCAACCGCAAAACACCCTTGTCATTGATGTTCATTTTCTAGGCCAGACACTACCAATATAAAATTTGGCCCATAACCATTATAGGATACTATATCCTTTGACTTTTGCTCACATTGATTATGGGTCAAGCATAAAAAACCCTCCTATTTGTTGTCTCAACTCAACAAAATCCTCTCATGAGGGAAATTGACACAATGGGAACCATTTCCTCCTAACGGAAGAATCTTGATCCGAAATGGAAAGTAGTATCCACACATGGTATTTACCCATGGTATTGTAGCTCAAGAAGGAACCTAGAATACCATAAATGATGGGCTTGACCTTGTAAAAGGACAAATGTGACCTCCAAAATGTGGGATAAATGATTTCTCCATTAAATATAGAATTATTTTCTTTTCATATATATTAGGTATTCACTATGTGTATTTTCTATTTAAATTTTTTATAAGAATTGTTTCAGAGGATATTTGTATGCTCTCTCTTCTTCTCTCTATCAACATTTATGGTTCCTAAATCTTAGACCTCGAGATCCTTATCAACCTCCCCTATTTTGATACAAGGATTCAATAATAAATATTGTCCTGAAAATGGGTAACCATGTCCTACAATATAAGGGATGAGTTGAATATTGTGAAGAAAGAGAAACGTATATTCCTTATTAAATTGGGTCAATAAACAATGGAATTGAAGCCCATCTATGCCAAGCATATTAGTTGATACTTTATTGTGGCCATTCTTTGAGTGGAAAATATGTTTGAAAGCATAATATTATTTGGGATGTATAATAAATTAATTCCCCTTGATGACTCATGTACATCTAATGTCATTGAGTTATAGTTTCTTGAACAAGTAGTATCAATTTTAGAGAGAATATCAGTTGAGCACTTTGTTTCCTATAGAATAATCATAGTTGAATTTTCTTTGAGAATTTTATTTTTAAATATATATTTGTGTTTTTCATTCATTCATTTGATAATTTATGATAATATCTTCCTTGGATATTTGAGGGGGTGGGGTGGAACATGTTTGTCATCAATGCCATTATTCTTAAATCGACTAGCATTTCTCTAAACTCGTGTAGAAGTTTCTTACATCTCCTTTCTTCAACCTTTTATTCAATTTTCCTATTTTTATCATTATTTTAAGGTTTTAGTTTTAATTGCTAAAGAAATTGACTAGTGATGCTTACATGGTATTTTTTATTCCTAAAATTATCCTTTTTTTTATCAAGGCATTTGTCAAAACTTGAATTTATTGATTAAATATTGAGTGAGTCTCCTTTCCATCCCATTATATTGCTAAATACTACACATCAAGGTTGCCAAGCTCCATATATTCGCCTTCCTCTAAGTGTGTTAGGTCTCTAATTTCATAATCCATTTATATGTCTTTGTAGTCTCCACTATTGTTGTTTCTTCACTTGATTATATATCATTCTTTCCCATGTCTCTTATCACTGGTGGGATTACTCCTTAGGATTATTGGTAACCTTGTTTAAGGTTTCCACCATGTTCTTAGATAACATTTCATACCAATTACATGATTTTTTCCAATCAAATCAACATCTAAGGAGGGTTTTCTACCTAATTTTTTCTTTCTTACCACATTTTCAAAACTCCTAGGTTCTTTCTCCATTCATGGTTTAGGGATAGAGGAATGTTGTTTAAGAGGAAACTCCCTAAATAGGTTCATGTGATAATGATATTTGTGTTGATGCCGCTTATCGTGATGAAAGTCCTCCTAGCAACATCCATTCGAATGACCCTGAATTAAGAACATATATTGGTACCATCAATACTTGATCATTGTCCCATGTCTTGAAAAGTGTATTAGTTGTTTGGAAAATACAAGGATGCAAGTTTGGGGAATAGTTTTGTCTAAGGAATATATTATTTTAACTATGAATTTTCTTTCTAGTCTCCTAGGATAAACTTTTAGTTGTTCAATATTGTATACAAACTAAAAGAAGATTAAGAAAATATATCTAAAATTACAACAAAATAAAAAAAGAGCAAGGCAGAGCAAGAAGGAGAAAACAATGAAAATTGTTTCTACACCTCAAACCATACAAAGTAATATGTGCATGTTATTTTGAGAAGAAAAATATGTAAGTAAACAAGCAAATCGATGTCTATTTCGATGGGTGTTGTCGATTTCCTGTGGTCGATGTCTATTTCTATGCGTGTTGTCGATGACTCTATGCCTGTCGTTCCTTGTAGCTCAGTGATCAGTGAGAAGGGATGCATGGATGAGAAGAATGATTTATTTAATAAATAGTTATATTAAATTATCTTAATATCAAATTAAATTAATACCATATAGTTAAAGTTATTGTTCTATATTCTATCTTATATTTTATGGTATTTGATTTATATTTATATAGTTATTAGTGAATAATTTTTTTAGTTAATTATTATATTTGAATTGGTTAGTTATATTTGGGTTTGTATAAACATTTATTGATTTGAAATTATATAATAATGAAAGGAAGAATGAGAGGGAGGGGTAGAGAGAAGGATCGAGAGAGGAGGGAGGGATCAGATGAAGAGAGAGACAAAGAGAGCAAGAGAGAGACAGATAGAGAGAGGTGGCAAGAGAGAGATGGGGAGGGGGAGAGACAGGGAGAGACAGGGAGAGTGGGAGGCGGAGAGGGATAGAGGGAGCGAGAAGGAAGTAGTGAGAGAGAGAGAAAGAGAGAGAGAGGGAGAAGGAGAGAGAGACAGGTGGGGCAAGAGGGGGAGAGAGAGGGAGAGGGAGTGAGGTGAAGAGAGAGAGAGAGAGAGAGAGAGAGAGAGAGAGAGAGAGAGAGAGAGAGAGAGA
>APFE031610025.1:7899-28440 GCA_000404065.3 Pinus taeda | reverse complement strand
TGAACAAGTATTTTCTTTAGTACTATCATTTCCATGTTATTTTACTGATTTGAAGAGATGGTTCAATTTTTGGCAGTGACCTGGGCTCTGGGCCTAAAAACGTGGCTCAAATCCAGGAGTCGCTAACATAGCACTAATACATTGGGTATTTGGTCCTTGGTAGGCAAGCTTGTGAGAGCAACTACATGTTTATAGTCACATGCATACCTTGTCACGGGAGAAAATTTGGGTTCAATTCATCTAAATGCTACAGGGGTTGGGCACTTGGAGTGGTGGACTAGCTCTAAGGTGTCCCGAAGCACCTTAGAGAGGTCTGTGTGTTGTGTTTCTGTAGATTCCATTTTCTTAAGGTTACCTAGGAGGTTGAATCATATCATAGTAGCCTCTTGTCACCTGTTTACCCTGATTGGTCTATTGCTTAGGTAGATTTGGGAGGAGAGTGTTACAAAGTAAGGTTTGGTGTGCTATCAACATGAGTAGTTGGGTCTCGAAGAGGGTCAATTACATACCCTCATGCAACATCCGACATCACATAGTTCTCCACATGACTCAAGAAAGAATCAATATCATTAATGCATATTTGATATTCCATAACATACATTCAATATTCTCCAGTCCTTAAAAAAACATTATAATTGTCGACTTTCTTGTCCTTAAATATCAGGTGTAACAAAGCATTCATCTGTTGGTGCATAGAAATAGAAAGTAGGAAATGTAATATCCCTTGCTGAAATCTCCCTAGGCCTAGAACCTGTTTCAGACCATCTTCTCTAATCTCTGAGTCAGAATAATAGGGATGATTCCCCAACTCTTTTGATTCCAACAATAAAATTTCTCTACGCACTTCAAGAGGGAATGAATCAAAGTAATATGCCGCTAAATCCCAAGAAAATGGGAAACCATGTTTATCCACCACATGAAAAGTGCCACCTATTCTACAGGGTGATTCTCATACAAGGAGGGATGGAATCTATGACTAGAGAGTGGTGTATGAAACCACAAAGAGAATCATAACCTGCAGAAAAAGTAGAGGGGTTAAACACTACCCCTTTGAAAATCGACCAAAAACGACAATATTGTCCCCCAAATCCCATAGGAGGGGACCTAATTCAAGGACAGTTTTCAGTTCTCCACACAAGAAAGGCATAAGACATATAAAACCTCACCATCAAGGCACCACTTGACAACATATAAAACAAAAAGACACTATAGGGCTAGACCCAATTCTAAAGACAAATGGTTGCACAAAATCCATGATGCCAAACTTGAGGAAACAATGAGCGTCCACAATTGAGTAAAAAAAAAAACCCACATCACTAGAATAGGGAGTGAAAAAGTTTTATGAAAGATAGATCTTATGGAAACCCAAACTACATAAGGAAACTCTAAGTAGAAAAATTGAGAATTCTCCATTTTGCATCGAGACATAAAAATGCCAAAGATACCAATAACCACAAACCAACACTAGATAGGGATAATAAATACATGTGAAATTAGTATCTAGGAGGGGTGAACTGGCATAAACAACCACCAACTCAAAGAAAAGCTCATTCAATGTGTTGTCCAAATATAAAACAAAAAACATTAGCCCTCCATGTTCATAAACATGAAAGTAAGCTCAAATAAAGAAACCACTTTACCACCAGAGTCTAGTTCCTCAATAGTCAACCCAAAATGAGTAGCAAGTGGGCTAGAGCATGTGTATCTCACTACACCATAAAACTCAAAGTGGGAGTGTGAAGAGTTCACCTCACCTCCACTGCTATGCACAACGTACCTCTACCACCTTAATGCCGCTCACATGAATTTATATTAATAGGACGTGAGGTGTAAAACCAAAGTCCACCCATATTTTTTGTGCCACAGCACGATGAAACAGTGAGAAGTATATTCTCATCCCTCCTTCCAAGAAATCTTCGTTTTCATCCCGTATCACACCCCAAGCGGGGAATATATAAAAATAAGTTAGTTTAAGTTGTTGAAGGGCTAATTTCATTAGCTAATATATCTATTTAAAAAGTTTCTAATTCAATAAGTATCCTTTCATTACTCATGAAAGGCACATCGCTTGGTTACGTATATTGGCTTGATGATGCTTTTGGTCATTTTTTGTTGATAGTTGGGTTTTTTTTTGTTATTGTTTTGATGTAAATTTGACCAAGGAGTGTTTTATAAACTCATGGCAAGTATGGGGATTTCTTGGTTCATTATAGGTCTTGTAAAAGAACATGTATATTTCAAAAGTGTACTATATGTTTGCATAGGGTACAGGTGTCATCTCATCACTTATGGATTTGAAGAACAAATGTGAAGGAGAAGGAAGTGTGGTATATTAAGGAATTTGTTGTGTAGATGAGGGAGTACAAGATATTGTAGATAATGTTCATGCTTTTGGAGGACCAAAAGCTCCTTAGTTAGGAGGAATGATCTAGGTGGTTCTAGAGAGGTTTAGAAATTAGAAGTGGCTTTGAAAAGATCAAAGACAAAAGTTCTCAGATTCTATTGAAACCATGACCAGTTCAAAGAGCTCATATTCTTGATTCCAATGCCATAGAAAACCTTGAAGTTCAATTCCATATGAGAAATTTATTACAGTTTGAAGTTTGTACCAAAAAAGAAAAAGAAGCCAAAATTCAACTAGATCATACCACGTGGAACTCCCAAAGGCTGCCACATGACAACCCAATCAATAAACTAGGTGGACCATAGCAAGTGATGTGGAAATATCACAAGTCAAAACATGGCATCTAAGTGACAAGAGTGGCATATGATGTTGACAAATGAGAGATTTTCACATGGCCCAATCACATGGTGCCTAAAATTAATCCCATGTGGCATTGGTATGATGCAACCTACATTTTTGTCTTATTCACATAGTTCTAGGAGTCGTTACAATATGGACATACTATTTCCATATATTATATGGTTTGAAAATTAAATTAAAACCAAAATTTGGGCATTAAAACCATATCAAAGAAAAATTGAGAGTCCATGGGTTTTGAACCCAAAACCACCCCAACAACAAGTAACTTAATATGATTATGCCAACCATTGTACCCATAACACACTTTATCTTATTCATCCCCGCACTTTGTGATAAAATGTCATTCAAATGGTTCAAAGGGGAGCATGGAGAATACATAAGAGATGAAGGCATAGGCGAGCCAATGACGACATGAATCTCAAGAAAATTCTCAGAATATTGTTAAAACATAGTTAAGGAATATTTCAAAGAATATTCTCTGTGAAGAATCTTTGAGCAATCTTTAAGATCTTGTGGGAGCAGAATTTGGAAGGTGTCAGAAATATGTCAACTTTATACTCATTTGAACTAGTTTTTCACAAGGAACACAATGGCATGATAAATTTCTTCATCTGAGTAGACAAATTTCAGCACGCCCACATAAGATAATCTTTAAGGAATCTTTGAGATTCCCGGAGACCCCAGATTTGATTGAGTTAGAAAGGGGTTGAGTATAAAAACAAAATTCACTCTTTTTCACCAGGAATTCAACCATGCATTCTATTTATTCAGCAAAGGTGTGTAATTTTAGGCCATCCCTAGATAATGAGGTGTAAGATGCACTAATGCCATGTCTTCTTTTGATTTTTATTGAGATGATGCTTTGATTTTGAGATCCTTATTTGCTACTATGTTGGAGGATCCTTGCATGCCACTTCATGTGACCATTTGAGTTTTTGTCCTGTTGATGGAGAACATTTATGAGTGAGAGTTCTTATAGGGGAAAGTCTCATGGAGAGACATGCCACTCTAGTTAAAAGAGGTATTCCTTGTATTGACAAAGAATACATCATGTAATCATCATCATCTTGTAGCATTTAATGAAGCAGCCTCCCCACTCTTGACATTGGGCTCGGATACATAGCTCACACTGTGTGAACTGTGTTATCAAGTCGTGTGTATTCATTGATTTGATGGTTTCCTTTATGTTTCCTCTTCTTTAAAGTATGCACATGATTTTTCATACTCTTTCGCATGCAATTCTACTAACACCACAAAATTAAAAGATCTTGGTTAATTCTGGTAGCTGAAAGATTTGGATCATGTCCATAGGGTGGGTATAGAGATAATACTAGAACAACCCATGCCCAAAATATGAGTGAAGGAAAAACACTGAAAGGCAAAAACCCATGAAATAAAACTTAACAAAACTCCACCAAGAGTGCCAAAATTAGTTTGTCGAGAGTTACCCATGAACAAAACTATCATGATATCATCCCCCGCGAGTGAAAACTGGTAAAAATTGAAACAACAACAAACTCTTGCCCCATGATCCCAGATTGTGTGTCTAGGCTTCCCAATAACACCATTCTACAATAGTCTCCAACCAACAACAAATGCATAGATTGAATTTACCAGAGAAAAGATCATGCACAAGTTGGTGGCTTGTGCATACTTTATGTTGTTATTACCACCCACAAAATAGCCCATAACCTAAAGGCACAAATGCTGCAACCAAACCACAACCTAATGTTTATAAAAAATAACACTCCTCTCAAAAATTCTATGGCTCCAAAACTAACTATTCATGTCGTTCACCCTATGTTTGCCTCTTGTCATATGTGACGGTGTCATCCATGTCAATACGTGCAGTTCAAACGATATTCCTCCACCCATTGGGGATATTTTTATATTTAAAAAGCTCAACAAATTTAAATTTAAAATAAATAAGTTTAATATTTTTTGTTTCTTCTTAATCAATTATTTAATCTTTTTTGTTTCTTATTAAACTATAAGGGTTTTATTTTCTAAGGTTATTAATAACTCATGTACATAGATATGTATTAATTACATTCTTTTTATGCAAATGAATTAAGTAGACATTTGTTTTATTTCCAAAACCAAATCATTCTTAAAAGTAAATATTTGTTTTATTATTATTATATCTAAATATTAAATAGTATTTTAATTTTAATTCTAACTTGGAAACATAAATTTAAATTTACTTTAGAGCTAATTTGTTTATTTGAAAAATATTATTTTTTCTATATTTTTTTCCAACGAATTAGAATATTTGCAATTGGTGAAAGTCCACCTTTGTGGACACTACGAGTTTACATGAGCACTTGTAGCCTTCAAAATGAACCATTGGTTGAGAATGGACTCTGAAAACAATGATCCATACAAGGAGTTCTAAAAGGTATTGAAGCTCAACAAAACTATTTATAGTGTAAATATGGATACAGGCTTTGTCATAAACCCACTTATAGACACTACATTTAATTCGATTTGTTTTCTATGCTTATACAAATTGTATAATAATTTGTAATGGCAAATATATTTACCTGTCCTGTGTGTAGCCTATCTCTCCTAATTTTTTTCAATAAGCCTATATGTATTTTTCCAAAGTGTAGATCAAATTAGAACTATCATGTCATCACCCTAATACTTTCACTTATTCTAACATCTCAATAACCTTTATTATGGAACTCAAAATATGCATGAAGTCCTTTTCAACCTTGGGGTTATTCACCATGTATTAGTTAGTTTTACTGTAAATGGAGGTCATGAGGACCTAGCCTTCCTATGTTGTTTTCCATTTTCTTTCCATTTGATTAATTAGTCTAATTTATTTTGGTATGGCACATTCATTTTTGTCAAAGGGGGTCATTTATGATGGTAAGGTTGGGTTATCCCTTACCCCATGTACTAAGCATTTTCCTTAGCATGTGGCACATATGGACTTTGGGAATTGGTGAGAAAATCCTCTGGTGCCACATACAACCATCTCATGTGAAATACACCTGGGTCTGTCATTCTATTTATGTGTGAACGGTGGGGATGAATATCTAGTTAATCAATAGTGCTTATTACTCCTCTCAAAACATAAGTCTATCCCCTCACCAGTTTTTGATTTCGGTCGTCATTTCTATGTATGAAGTCATTTGTTCTACCTGAGGTTATGGCCTTCATTCTAGGAACTCAATAGTTGGGTTATGAACCGTGCGATGGCAAATCAACACCTCAATTGTTGCTAGGTAAGATGCAACTCACTTCTCGTATAAGTATGGTGGTAACATGAAACTTTGAATGGTGCAATTTTTATTTTCCTCTGCATTCCTAATTTTCTTCTGTGCTCATTCGACAATTTTAGACAGGGGGTTTAATTTTTCTTTTGTTTTATTTTGTCTACCTTGTGCCTAGAGTTTCTACTGAAACACATCATTGTATTTATGTGAGAGTTTCACCCTCTCCCCTTTTTGTACCTTTAGAAGGGTAGTACTCATGTGGGCAACCTTCTTAATGTCACCAACATTTTCTCGCTATCTCGTAAATTTAGCTATATTTTTCTTTTACTGGGACCTTAGGCCCCAACTTAGATTCACTATGTCTCACCCTCATTCTTAGCAAATACATCTCATCTCGTTGTCATTTATTTATTGTTGTAGTCTTGCTTTGACCCTTCTGTGCTAATGGAGTTTCTTAATTATTTTCTTTGTTTTGTTTACCTAGACTCATTTCACTGCGAGAGCATGACATGCATTTTGAAGGGTCCATAGTTATGCTTTTCCATTAACATGTTAGAATGAATAAATTCCCAAGTTGGATTTTCCTTTATATATTTCACTAAATTCTGGTGCTTCTCTCCTATTCCTAACCTATATTTTTTTTCATGAACTAGGTTTTGTTGGTTTCCTATAGCTTCCTACTCAAGGTTTTGATGCTCACAGTGGGCTACCCTTTTTAACCAGCTGATTCATACATAGGTAAAAATTTTCCTTAAATTTGGCATTTGGTTTCTATAATTTTCTCTGTGGTTTTCCTTAGGAATCGGCCTCACCTAAAATCTTTGTTGGGTTCCTTGGAGGTATTTTCCCCCTCACTACCTCTATATGTATGTTTACTAAGTGACAAATATGGAACTGCTAATCGTTGTTCGCACTGCAACATGTTGGTTCCTTCCTCACTCAGTTTCCATATGATTTGGTTCCTATTACAGATGTCTGAGGTCTCGATACCATGACTATCTCAATAGATCAATGTTTAACTCAAGGGACCATGCAGAGCCCCCCTTAATTTGTAAAGCTTGGAGATAACAATTCTTCTAGATGGATGACTGAATTTGATTCACCACTGACTTGAAACATATAATGTATTTTTGTTTATAATTTAAACCCTTAGGAGTTATGTGAAAGTTTTCTCATTATTACATACTTTTAATATGATACTGGCTCAATGGGATTGCTACTGATGTATAATTATTGACTTTGTGTACGTTTTTCATTGTTGGCCATGACTCCTTCTAAAGGAGGGCACCTATGACTATATGTTAAATCTCAGTTTTTCTTTTAAAAAGAGGAACTCTAAAGTTTCCTATTTTTTGTATAAATTCCTTGTTAGTAAATTGATCATGGCACTTTATTCTTCATTTACTAGTTTGATTACAGGAAATGTTTGTCACGGGGTTTCTATGATTCTATTTTGTTGATGTAGATTTACTAGAAATGAAATATATTACATGAGGATGGTATGCTATATAGAATAAAGAAAAGAGTGTAACACTACTATGTCTAAGATTGTGTTTCTGTACACTTGGATATATTGTTAGTGATTCATATGTTTGCTATAAATCATGTGTTAGTGATAGTTACTCAAGTAACAACGCTACAATGTTCTCTATGGTTCTTAACATCTTAATTTTAATATCCTTCTTAGTGATCTTACTATCTCTATATGAGGAATCATCATAAGGTATCATCTAACCTCATCAAAAACTTTATAGATTTTTTTTTTTTTTGTATGATTCCTGTCTCTAATTAGAAGCACTACCTTATTGACACTGTTAGTATGGAAAGTTCCGCAATTGTACTAGTTAACACTGCACTTCTAATGGGTCTAACGGTTTCGATCCCTTTTCCTTTTTTTCCTCGAGTTGTCTCGATATCAATATTTTTCTAGAATACATTCATGTCAACATTTCCTATAATTCATTTTCTTTTTGCTATATATATACACATAATTCAGTGTTAATTTTTAGATGATTGATCTTTATAATGTTAACATTGCTGGAATAATTGCTTCCTTTTCCATTACTTATTTAATTATCAAAATTCATTCTTGACACCAGAAATTATGTGTTCCTTGTGTTGCTCTTGGTGTCACTAGCTAAATTTCTTTTCCTATGAATTCACGTTTTTACACCATCGAACTAGTAAAATTCCCTTCCTTTTTAACCCTGACACAATCTATGTTCTCATTAATAGATAATCATATGATCTATTCAACATACTTTGCATTGAATTAGTATCAACCATCAGAGATACATTTAAATTAATGTTCATAGTAATTAGCATATACACATTTTGATAAGAAAAGTAATATTTTCACAAAAAATTTCACCCACTCTTTAGAATTAGTTAAGCATAAATTTTCCAAAATCATCTGTGGGGGGGTTTCCATATTTAATTATTATCTCACTACTTAATATCAGGGTATGTCATTCACAAGCATGGTATTTATCAAAAACATGAGATATTTACTAGAATATTTACTAGATCAATAGATATCATTTCTTATACCAGTCTCTAAATTCATGATATATTTATATATTTATAACCACATGCATCAGAATATTAATTTAGCTATTCATAAGATATAGTTATGCACAATTTCCTAACTAGAATCGTTGCGGAAATTTCACTTGATGAGCACACTAAGCCACCCAACCTGAACTGTAGCTCCAGTTTCCCCCGAGTTGGGAGTACTTGCCACTTTGTGGTTCTCAACACCACTAGCCTAGGATTTTCCTTTAAGGCCCGCTTTTCTCTCCAAGAATGCTTTATTCTTATCCAAGCTTAGCATATTTCCCTATCTAGGTGATTTAATGGTTTTTATCTCATATTCATTAAACCTTATCTATAATATTTATCATGGAAAATTTATCTCAGTCTCACTTGCTAATGAGACTTTATTTTTTCTTTCTTTAGCAAAAATCTTTTACTCAAGTGTCTCATTCCCAAGTGCTTTCAATCCAATTATTTACTTATTAATAGAATTATTTATTTACATAACAATTTCAATTTATTTTATTGGTTTTTCACCATTCACGCTAACATAACTCTGTCTAAACAAAGAAACAACATTACAACAATGGAGGGGTATTATATTCTCCCCCCCCTTTAATTCACATTGTCACCGGTGTTTATTTTCTAATTACTTCTTTCTAGTACAATGTTGGAAATTAATTTGTATCTCATCTCCCCACTACCATGTAGCCTCTCCGGGAGTAAAATGTTTCCATTGCACTTTAAATCAAACAATAGCATGATTCCGGAGCCAGAACTCTTTCCAGTCTAAGATAGAGAGAGGTTTTTCCATAAATCTCCTTCGAGTTCCACCTATAGCATTTTTCAATCAATTATGTCAGAGTTATCATGTACATATCTCTTAGGTAAATATACATGAAAAATATTATGAACTTTAATATGACTAGGTAATGCTAATTGATAAGCTACGGGTCCAATTCTATCCAAAAATTTGAATGGCCCAAAAAATCTTGGTGTTAATTTCTAATGGTTCTCCATCCTTAAGGTACCTTTTCTTGGTTTCACTCTCAAATACACATGATCCCCAATTTTTAATTCCCTCTATATTTTTTTTTTATCTTCATATCTTTTTTACCTATCCTTTTCCGTTTTAATGTTCTGCAAAATCCTTCATACTATTTTCTCCATTTCCTGCAAAGCATCTAGCCCTAGTATCAGACTATCCTCTTGATGACTTCAACTAATAGGTGTATGGAATTTTCTGCCATACATGGATTCAAAGGGACTTATTTGTATGGACATTCGATAACTGTTATTGTAAGGAAACTTTGCCAAATGAAAAAATATTCCCATCTTCCCATTTAATAGGTCTATCCATGAGATACATTCTCAGCATGTCCTCTAAAATCTCGTTTGTTCTCTCAGTTTGTCCATTTGTTTTCATATGATATGTCCTGCTAAAATTTAGTTGAATTCCCATGCCCCCAAACAATGCCTTCTAGAATTTCGAGGTGAATTTGGCATCCTTGTCCAACACTCTCATCTTGGGTACTCCATGTAGTAAAAAAATATCCTTCAAGAAGATATTAGCAATTTTGGTTGTACCATAAGTGGATTGTACCAGTATGAAATGGGTTGCCTTACCTAGGTTGTCTACTACTACCATGATAGAGTCATGTGCCTCTTGGTCCTTGGTAGTTCCATGATAAAATCTAAAGGAATTATTTCCCATTTCCATTTAGGGATATGTAGTGGATTCAACAACGCGACAAGGTGTTGATGATCAACCTTTATCTATTTTCACTCTAAACATTTTGATACATATTCAACCACCACTTTCTCCATAGCTAGCGAAAATAAATTATTTCTTAATTTTGTAACCAAATTTTGGTACCCAAGATGTCCTACATATGGTTTCTTATAATATTCATCTAATACCATTTGTTTCAGGGAATTTACATTTGGAACATACAATATATTTCCATAGATAAAAAAAAATCAGAATTTTCTGTATAACTAGGAATGTTAATCTACTGTAATTTTTGTTGAATTTCCGAATATTTAGGTTTGATGGTTATCAAAATTTTAATTTTCTTTATCAAATCTGTATTAAGACTACTAACATAAACTTCCCTTAGTCTATAGGCATGTCGGCTCAAAGCATCTTCTTTCTTGTTTTCTTTCCCTTTTATGTGTCTAATGTCAAACTCAAACACACTAAGAAACACCATCTACCCTGTTTTCCTGGAATTGAGATCTAGTTGGATGAAAAGGTATTTTAGGTTGATATGATCAGTTACCAAAGTGAATTTATTCCCTAACAAATAATGCCTCCACATCTTTAAGGAATGTACTACAATAGCTATCTCCAAATCATTTACAAGATAATTCCTTTCATGTGTTTTCAACTTTCTAGACTCATAATCTATCACTAAATTGTCTTACATTAACACTCCCCCTAGCCCTTTCATACGGGCAATAGTGAAAACTGTAAATTCTTTATATTGATCTCCATGTTTTAAGATGGGATCCATTGTGAGTAGGTGTTTCAACTTATCAAAACTCTCGTGACACTTGTTACTCCATTAAAAATTTACTCCTTTTTTCTACAAGGATGTGATAGGATATGGTAGTTTCGAGAATCCCTCTTTAAATCTTCGGTAATATCCCATGATTACCATAATAATTGGACAAGATAAACATCCTTTGGTATGGGCCAATTTTCCATGGCCCTAACCTTCTCAAAGTCATTTTCTAGTCCTTCCTTTGAAATGATGTGTCCCAAATATTGCATTTTGTTTTTATAGAACTCACATTTACTAAATTTGGCATTCAAATGATTTTCTCTTAGAGTTGGTAGCACTAATTTTAAGTGTTCCTTATGATCTTTTTCATATTTTTAATACACTAGGATGTCATCTATAAATACCAGTACAAACATCCAAATATTTACTAAATATGTTGTTCATTAGGCACATAAATGTTGTTGGGAATTAGCAAGGTCGAATGCTAACACTAGGAAATCGTAGTGACCATATTTAGTTATGAAGTTTTCCTTATAAATAGATTCATTTCTGATTCTAGATTGATGATATCGATTCCTTAAGTCAATTTTTGAAAAAATGGTCGCCCCCTCACTTGATCAAATAGATCAACATTATGGGGCAATGGATATTTGTTTTTGACAGTTAACCTATTTAATTGTTGATAATCGATGAAAATTCCAAATGTGCCATCCTTCTTCTTGACAAATAACATGGGAATCCCCTACACTATGCCTAATATAGCCTTTGTCCAGTAGTTCTTGTAGCTTCATTTTCATCTCCAATAATTCAGGTGGGCTCATTCGGTAAGGGGCTCTAGGCATTGTAGCTATGTTGGGTACCAAATCAATGGAAAATTCTATATCCATGTGAGGGGGAAAACCATGAATTTCATTTAGAAATACATAATGAAACTCCTTAATAATTGACAAGGTTTGTAATTTTGATTCTTCTCCTTGTTGTTCACTTTCTTCTACATAAACCATAACTAGTTCACACCTCTTTCGTGCATTCTTTTTCATTTGGAAGGCTGAGATTTGTCTGAATGATATGGGTTTTGGAATGCCTTGGATTATCTGCTTTTGTCCCTACCGATTCACACAACTCACTTTTTTTCTAAATAATTTATAATAGCTCCTTGATTTTCCAACTAGTCCATGCCTATTCGGATGTCATATGATCCTAGGGGATGTATATTTCGATTTATTGATGCAAGATAATCATTTAAATTAAGATAATATTTCTTTACATGGCTGGTTACTTTTCTCTTGGTGCCAGTTGCTAATTGTACCAGCCAAGTAGTTTTATATTTTTTCAGGTTTAAGTTTACATTTTTCTACCACATTTGGTCCAATGTAACTTAAACTAACCCCTGGATCAATTAAAACATAAACAAGTTGGTTCGAAATAATGCCTTCAATCTCATTCATTGTTGATTGATCTTCCTCTTGTCTATCCTCCAAAGTTGCGCTTATCAAGGGAATATTCCTAGCCATATCATTCATTGTGGTGGCTTCATGGATAACTTGGATATTTTGGATAGATCTAGGATTATGTGGACAATCCCTCAAGAGATGAGGCTCACCACTCCCTTATCACTTCAGTGGTTCCTTCTCCTTACCCCCACTAATAATTTTACTATTTCTCCATAGGTTTTGACTGATCTTGAGAATGTGTTGTGTGATTTATGTTCCCCTTGATGAACATTTTCCTTTGATGATGCCTCCTAAATTTTTTCTTTTAAGCAGGTTTCTGCCCTTTGACCCCAAACGCAGATTTGGCTCTGTCCTAACCCTAGGAAAAAGTTGGTGATTTCAACCTTATTCCTAAATTTCTGATAACATAATCTCATCTTTCCTACTGCATTATCCATTGTCTTAAGATTTTCAAATTCAATTCTTTCCTTGTAGAGTGTGGGAAAAATTTTCACAAACTACTGCAACTTGGACTTTTCTTCTTTAATGTAGTGAACATATCATAGTAAATTGGTAAATTTTTCCACAAACTCATCCATATTTAACTGTTCCAACCTTAACTCATGGAAATCCTTTGCACGATCATCATAATAAAATTCACTTAACTAGCGATTTTTAAACTTCTTTAGGAATACCTCCCAAGATATTGTCTTTTCCTCCAACAAATGAACACTTTTAGCTTACTCCCACCAGAGAGTAGCTTTACCTTGCAATTTCTAAATGGCTAATGTGGTGTTTAAGTTTCTGTTGTATTCATAGACTTGAAAATAATTAGCCATATTAATTAGTCATGCTTCTACATCCTCCTCTTTCTCGCCATTAAAATTAGGGGCTCAATTTCCCTAAAATCCCCTTGCATCTCTGTTTTGTTCATTATCTTCTATGATCTTAGATACGTTCTATCAGATTCCCCCCCACTTTTAGACTCTTCTGATTCTGTCCCCTTTTTATTTATTTTCAATACTTCAAGTTCCATAGTTTTATGACTAGACTTCTCAGTTAGCCCCTTGATAGTCCTCTCCTACTCCTCACTAACCTTTAATAGACATTCATTGTTGCTCCTGAGATAGGCCAATTATTGTTGGAGATTCCTAATAACATCAATGAATTGAGTAGTTACCGTGGTAGACACATTTCACAATTCGACATACAGATATTCACCTTCGGTGATAGCTAGAGGGGGATCCTTGGCCATTCTATACTAGTCATGTTACTTGATTACCTTGTGATTCAAACAAAATCAATTATTAGTTTTATCTTACATACTTAACCTTTTCAAGTCTATAAATTTTATTTATTTATGCGGTGTTTCCTTAAGGTCCTAGTTGTGAACTTGGGCTCTGATACCATTTGTCATGAACCCACTTCCAGACACTACATTAAAAAAAATTCTTCTATTCTTATAAAAAAGTATTTATAATGGAAAATATATTTACCTATCATATGAAGCATGTCTCTCCTATTTTTTTCAATAGGTGTACATATATTTTTCTAAAGTCTATATCAAATTAGCACTATCATGTCATTACCTTAATACTTTCACTTATTCTAAAATCCCAATAACATTTGATATGGAACTCAAAATATGAATGAAGATCCTTTTTAATATTGGGGTTATTCACCATGTATTATTTAAGTATATTGTAATTGGAGGTCATGAGGACCTAGCCTTCCTATGTTTCTTTCCATTTTATTTCCATTTAACTACTTAGTCTAACTTTTTTTGGCATGGAAATGTAATTTGTTTCAAAGGGGGTTGTTTATGATGGAAAGGTTGGGTTCTCCCTTATCCCATGTACCAAGCGTTTACCTTATCATGTGGCATGTATGGACTTTGGGAAATAGTGAGAAAATCCTTTGCTGCCACAGACACCCCTCCCATGTGAAATACGCATGGGTATGCCATTCTCTTTATGTGTGAACAATGGGGATAACTATCTGGTTAACCAGTGGTGGTTATTACTCCTGTCAAACCCTAAGTCTATCCTCTCACCAGTTCTCTATTTCGGTCGTCATTTCTATATTTGGAGTGATTTGTTCTGCTTGGGGTTATGCTCTTTGTTCCAGGAAACCTGCAGCTGGGTTATGAACTGTGCCGTAGAAATTCCTCACCTCTACTATTTTCAGTTAACTTGAAACTTGCTTCTAGTATAAGTATGGTGATAACTTGAAACTTCGAATGGTGCAATTGTTATTTTCCTCTCCATTTCTAATTTTCTTTCATGCTAGTTCAACAATATTAGACACGAGGTTTAATTTTTCTTCTATTTTCTTTTTTCTACCTTGCACCTAGAGTTTCTACTAGAAAGCACCACTACAATTATGCGAGGGTTTCACGCTCACCCCATTTTGTACCTTTGGAAGGGCATTAGTCATGTGGGAAACCTAGTTAATTTCACCAACATTTTCTTGCTATCTGGTAAATTTAGTGGTATTTTTCTTTTACTAGGACCTTATGTCCCATGTTAGATTCAGTGTGTCTCACCCTCACTCTTAGCAAATACATCTCACTTGGCTGCTATTTATTTCCTATTGTACTCTTTCATTCCCCCTTCTATTCTAATGGGTTTCTTGATTGTTTTTTTTTTTTGTTTATCGAGACTAAATTCATTGAGAGAGAACGATGTGCATTTGCAAGGGTCCACAATTGTGTTTTTCCCTCGATAGGTTAAAATGAACAAATTCCCAAGTTGTATTTTCCTTTACATATTTCATTACGTTTTGGTGCTTCTATCTTACGCTTACCTATGTTTTTTTCATGAACTGGGTTTTGTTGGTTTGTTGTAGCTTCCTCCTCAACATTATAATACTCATGGTGGGCTACCCTTTTTAGCCAACTGATTCGTATACACGTAAAAGTGTCCTTAAATTTCGCATTTAGTTTCTATAATTTTCTCAGTGGTCTTCCTTGGGAATATCCCTCACCTAAAATTATTGTTGGTTGCCTTGCAAGTATTCCCCCCGTCCCCCCCCCACGACCTCTATATGTATGTTTCCTAAGTGAGAAATACGCAACCGCTAATCATTGTTCCTGCTGCAGCAGGTCGGTTACTTCCTTAGTTGCATATGATTTGATGCTTATTACGGATGTCCGAGCTCTTGATATTGAGACTATATCAATAGATCAATGTTTAACTCGGTGGTCCACACAGACCCCCCCTCCCCCCATTTAATTTGTAAAGCTTGGAAATAACAATTCCTCTAAATGGATGATTACATTTTGTTCACCATTGACTTGCAGCATATATTGTATTTATTGTTTATATTTTAAATCCTCAGGGGTTATGTAAATGTTTGCTCAGTATTACATACTTTTAATATGATATTGTCTCATTGAGACTATTATTGATGTAAAATCATTCACACTGTGTACGTTTTTCATTGTCCGCCATGACTCCTTGAAAAGGAGGGCACCCGTGACTATATGTTAAATCCCAATTTTTCTTTAAAAAGAGGAAATCAAAAGTTTGATGTTGTTTGTATAAATTCTGCGTTATTATACTGGTCATGCCACTGTATTCTTCATTTACTAGTTTGATTACTAGAAATGAAATCTCTTACATGAGGATTATACGTGATATAGATTAAGAAAAGAGTGTAAAACTACTCTGTCTAAGATTGTCTTTCTATAGACTTGAATTTACTACTAGTAATTCATATTTTTGCGATAATAAATCACGCGTTTACGATAGTTACTCAAGTAACAACACTGCAACGTTGTCTAAGGTTTTTAAAATCTTAAGTTTCATATCATTCTTAGTACTCTTACTATCTCTATCCGAGGAAACATCATAGGGGATCATCTAACCTCCTGACAAACTTTATAGCATCTTTTAATTTTATTTTGTATGATTCTCGTCTTTGATTAGAAGCACTTCTTTATTGACTCCGTTAGTATGGAGATTTACGTAGTTGTACTAGTTAACGCTTCCTTTCTAATGGATCTAATAGTTTCAATCCTTTTTCCTTATATTCCTCGTGTGGTATTGATAACAATTATTTTTTGGAATAATTCACACCAACGTTTCTTATAATTCCTAAGTTTTCTTTTGTTTTTTCTTTCATATACATAATTTAGTGTTATTTTTTAGACCAATCACCATTATAACGCTAATATTGTTGGAATAATTTCTTCCCTTTCTATTATTTAATTATCAAAATTCATTATTGACACCAAAATTTATGCATTCCTCTGTGTTTCTCTTGATCACTGGCTAAATTTCTTTTCCTATGAATTCACAATTTTACACCGTCGAACTTGTTAATTTTCCTTCCTTTTTAACCTGGACACAATGTAAGCTCTCATTAATAGATATTCCTATGAGCTATTTTACACACTATGCATCGAATTAGTATCAACCATCATAGATACATTTAAAGAAATGCTCAAATTAATTAGCACAT
This sequence comes from Pinus taeda, assembly GCA_000404065.3. NCBI lineage: Eukaryota > Viridiplantae > Streptophyta > Pinopsida > Pinales > Pinaceae > Pinus > Pinus taeda. Next base: position 11,510 of record APFE031610025.1, on the reverse strand, counting down.
GCAATTGGGTAAGATAATTAATATTTTGCATAGAAATTTCACCACTCTTTAGAATTAGTGAACGTAAATTCGCCAAAAATCATGTCCCATGGGTTTCCATATTAATTACTAACTCACTACTCAATATTAGGGTTATGTCATTCCCCAACACGTTATTTATCACAACATGAGATATTTACCAAAATATTTACTAGATCAAAATATATCATTTTCTATACCAATCCCTAAAATACACGATATATTTATATATGTATAACCACAAGCATCATAATATTTATTGACTTATTCACAGAGATAATTATGCACAGATTTCCTAACCAAAATAACTACAGAAATTGCACTTGATGAACACATTAGACATGCAACCATGAATTGTACCTCTAGTTCCCCTCAAGCTGAGAGTACTTGCCGAAGAGATAAACAACCCCTATTGATCCTTTCAATATATATTTTATAATTTTCTTACATAATCGATTTTTCCTTCAGCAGTGTTGCACTTTTGTGGTTCTCAACACCACTAGCCTAGTATTTTCTTTTACATCCCCCTTTTCTCTCCTGCAATGCTTTATTCTTATCGAAGCTTAGCATCTTTCCCCAACTAAGTGGTTTAATGGATTTTCTCTCTGATCCATTAAATCTTATCTAGAATCCTTATCATGGAAAATTTATCTTAATCTCATTTTCTAATGAGATTTTCGTTTAATTTTTTCTTTCTTTAGAAAGAATCTCATACTCAAGTGTCTCATTCCCAAGTGCTTTCCATATAATTATTTACTTATTAATAAAATTATTTATTTACATAAGAATTTCGATGTATTTCATGGATTTTCTGCCATTCACAACAACATAACTTAGTTTAAACAAAGAAACAACATTACAACAATGAAGGGGTATTACACACTTCAACAACATTAATACAAAAGAAAAACATTTTGTTAGTCTACGGAGGGAGGAAAACTAGAGGAATGTAGAGTTGTAGAAGAGTTTCCAAGAGCTACTTCATTGAGGTATAAAAGAGTATAATTCATCATAGGTGGAGAATAAGAACCAAAATTCCTAGACGAGGAAAACTATATAAGATTTGGATATGAAACTACATTGATGTCTTAACAATTGGTGCCTAATTTATTCACTTTCACCCTACAGTTCGATATGTAATCTCTTGACGATAAACTAGTAAATCACCATTACTAGTCACACTGCCAAGATTTCCAATTAAATATGTTAGGTTAGTGAGGAGGAACATAGGTCACCAATACCACTTTCTAGATAGCATAGAGTAGGCTTGTTAGAAGAAGGGATAGAATGGGCCATGATAGAGATATTGAATAGACAAAATTATGAAAGAATAGACATATAGGAATATGTAGCAAGGAGGGGCCAAGAGAAGGTGTGGGTGTTGAAGGAGTAAGAGATATGGGATGTAGAAGAAAAACATTATAGTAGAATATGGGTCTTGAAGGATTTAAACTGTAGTTTGTAATGAACTATACTAGTTATGCCAAAGCTCACCAGTGCCATGATTCAGTCGAACAACCATAACACGGGTTTCATGTAAAATCCAACTCAAACTAGGGAGCTACCCAAGAGGTATTTATGATGAGGGGAGAGTGATAATGAAGGTATATGGGCTGATGGAGAATTTTCAAGAGGTTGATATGATGGTTCTTATACATGTTTTAAATGGTTTTGTGGAAGTGATTTAATGTGAATATTTTCATGGAATAACATGTGTTTAATTTTGTGCATTCATGAATTGGAACAAAACATTTTCTAAAATTCCCTTATTTGTTTACAAATATGAAAATAAGTTATCACATAGAGGAGTGCGAAAGAAGGAAATTTTTGAAAAGGAAAAAACAAATAAGAGGATTTAGAGGAAACTAAACTTCAATGATGAGTTAGAGTGGGAAGTGCATAAACATATATGACATATAACTTTTATGGAGTCTCCTATGATATTAAAACTTAGGACATTGAGGGAAGAAAAGTTATAGAGAAAAATCACATGGTTGATTTGCCCCATAATCACATTTTGGCTTCCACATTTAGACTTCAAGAATCACCCCAAAAGTTATTCCTGACTTTCTGTTGTGACCTCTTATATTTTATTTGATGAATTGGTGTTAAAATGAACTCATATTCCCCTTCTTTAGAGTTATTTTATGTTCACCTATGGTAATGACTTGTAAATCTGGCTGAGTTATCCTATTTATACTTTGGTTGAATCATATTGAAAAAATATCTCATATCTCCTATTCTCATATAATTGTAGGGAATGCCATATACTTTTGGAAAGGTACCAAAATATCCTTTCCAACCATATATTTTGTCTTAAGGTTTGATCTAGATAAATGGATTAAAAATTATTTCAAATATAGAGTATCCAAATGGGTTATTAAAAGTCCTAAAACATTATTTCTAACAGACTTCAATTTCCAATCTTTGTATCAGATATAAGTAGTCTACCCTAAACATTTCCAATAATCTATGCCTTTGCATTTGATGGAATATATTAGCTAATTTTACAATAATAACGTAGAAATCCCCTTGTCTACAATTCTCCTTGTGCGTGGAACTTCCCCCACTAAACCTATGTTCCTCCGTATCTGTAACTCTTATTTTGTCTAGAAATTTTCTTACTTTATACAACACTTCCCCTATTTGTAATATCTCTTACTAACTGCAATCTTGTTGTATCTGCAAATTGTCTTAATAATTGTAATTGCACTCTCTATATGCTATCTCTCCTTTTTCTGCATATTCCACCCATCTATGATTTATAAATGGTTGTTTTTAATTTTTGTTCCAATGTATCCATCTAAGATCTTAACATCAAAATGATTAATTCCTACAATTTATCAATTCTCCTTTTCTGCAACTAAGCTCCCCTTGTCAAGGTTGTGTCGATATCTCCTTCCATGCAACATTTCCTCCTATGTATATCTTCTCTTGAGACTATTCTCCTTGTGTTTGAACTTACTTTTACTTCTTTTTTTGCGACCACTCCCCCTATTTTTATGCTTCCTTTCTTCTACAATTTAGTTATTTTAACATCAAAGGGAAACACCCCTTGAACTAATGATTCTTCTTATTTGAAAATCTCATTCCTTTTCGTTCTTGGCCAATTGAATTTCACCATTCACTTTAATTTTAGCTACTAATTCATGCCTATAAATGAAAATTTTCCATCTTCTCATATGTAATGGGCTTATATTTAATATATGCAACAATGTACATGCTTCCTAGTCATCTTACATTGGTGTTCCCTCAATTGTTTTGACCTGATGCAAATAAGAGCCTCTGTGCATGCATAAAAATGCAATTTCATTTTCTTTGCCTCCCTTAATTTTGGGCTTGCATGCTTCTATTTCTCATTTTTGGCCTTCATTATAGAATTTTCAATTCTAGGGCTTGCATTTTCTATGATTGTTTGCAATATAGGTATATTGGAATTATCCTCCTGATGCATATCCTACAAAATTCCTATTTCATCATCCTTCTCTTGTGACTTACGATCAAAATTTTCCATCCTCCTAATGAAACTTGAGATGTTGTAGTATCTCACTTATATTTTATTGATAAGATGAAAAATAATAACACTCTTAGGT